>ML783715.1:792331-806577 GCA_009831015.1 Picea engelmannii
TTCTACAATCATGTGTATTATGTATTGTCTTTTGGTAGTACCCACATCAAGGATGTTGAGGATATAAGTAATTCCTTTCAATATACCCCACTTCATAATAATTATAAAATCATGGTGGGAGATGATCCACTTAATTCCATAGATCCCTATTATCCTAATTCTAATTATGTACCCCATCCTCTCCCATGGTTGAATCCATTGTTTGGAAATTTATATGCTATATTATGTCTCTTCTAATTCCCCTTAGACTCTTTTAATGCCAAATCATTTGGCCTTCTACATTCCAAACATTGAATCTACCTAGACTGTTATTCAAGAAATATCACCAGTATGGTAATTTAGATCTCCCTAGGACCTACCTATTTATCCTAGACATACAATGGGGATAGATTTCTAATGGTTTCCCTAGATGCCAAAAAAATATTTTTCTTTTAACCAAGAAGAATAGTAAGCATACCTTATGACCAACGATTTCCTCACATATTTGGCGGATGCACCTCCTGAGATCTAGCTCCAGCTCCTATAATCTACTTCCTACACACGAGAATACAAGCAACTATTGATCTACTTTCTCTCCTAATGTTATGAAAATCCAATTCACTAGATCTATCCTGATCTATTTAACACAAGACCAGATCTAAGAATTTACAAATCAAATACAAACACATTTAGGGGACACCAATGATCTATTAATTAACATGTAGGAAACACATCAAACATAATACCTTGGATGTGAAATCATTTCTCTTTTCTCCTTACTCCTAATTCCTCCTCAACTTCTCAATCTGACTAGGAAATTTGATTGTGGTCATTGTGACTGGAGAAGCACCTCTATAATTGGACATCACAACTCTGCAAAATATTCTTCCCCCTTTTTCTCAAGACTTTCCTTCTTTATATATATCCTTGAAAAAGGCTTGGGATAGCTTCTAGATCTTCTGGAACCCACTGGAAACTCGAATGTTGTGATTTTCTAGGCCTGTGCCACAAAGATACAATTGATCCCTCACTTACCTCCTCATAACTTTGCAAATCTATAAGGTTGCAGGGATCATCGCTTGTTGCATTATAAATGACCAACGACTATCATCGCATGTTTTCTTTTATATTCCACGTGAAGACCCTAAAAAAAGGTCCTAAATCCTAAGCAAGAAATGTATTTTGAGTTTCGTCTTCTATTGGATTCCTTTATGGCATGTAGGGTGGAAATTAAGACTATAACATATACTACTAGCTATTCTACTTCCCACCAAATTGCATTACTCCAAGTAAAATATCTCTTATCTCCCCTTCATCATGTGTGATTCCTACTCATTTATAGTGGTATGTGTTACCATTTTTTAGCATTAATGTGAGTACCCCGACTTCAACAAGTGCAATCATCCTTCATTTAGGGTGGTGTGAGAAACTATCACCTAGAGTAGTGTGATCACCCTTCGTTTCAAAACATTGTGATCACACTAACTTGATTTGGTGTGAACTACCCTTCGAGTTAAACATTTCCATTTCTCTTCATTTATATGGTATCATGTACCTTCATTTGAATAGGGTGAGTTACCTTTACTTGAATAGGTGCAAGTGCCTTTGTTTAAACAAGTGCTCCATTGTTGTGATCTACCATTCTTTCAAAGCATTTCAACTTTTTTCGTGGGAACAACTTTGATTTCTTTCATTCATATGAGTGTGAGTAACCTTCATTTTTTTGGTAAGGGAATGACTCAACCACAAGGCTTTAACCTACAAACATAGTTGTTGAAAGGGTGTGAATGCCTTTAACCTCATGCTATGATTATCCCTTCACATTAATAGGTTAAAATTTATATTCAAGGTAATTATTGTGACCAGTCTATATTAATATCGATTAATGGTTGTGAGTGCATTGAAGTGGATAAGTAAAGGGTTGTCCCACTCTCACAAGGATAGTGATATATTTAAAATAAATACATATCCCATATTGTCCCCCTAGGATACCCCTACCAAATTGTTTTTGACCTCTAGTTCAGAGACCCAATATCTCAATTAAAACCATTCAATCAAGGGAATGTATGTTATCTTCCGCTTCATCCCAAGGTGCCTTGGGTTTCCCTTTTGGTCCACTAAGAAAGACCCCTAATAAGTCCCAAAACCCCCTCTCATAATCCCCTCTCACATAATAAACCCTTTGAAGGGTCAATCACACATGAAAATATTGAGTATGGGTTAATCACGAATCCCAACATCCAGCTTTTCATGTAGATTTTTTTTTTAAAAACCTATAGGAAGCGTGGAAATATCAACGATGATTCATCGCAAGGTAATGAATGTGTTTTATTAAGGGTGGCAATATCGATGAACGTTCGTCGCAAGGTAATGAATAGGTTTTATTAAGCGTGGAAATATCGACGAAATTTCGTCACACTTTGCCACGGTTTTGCGTCGCAGGTATAGCATTTGCGTCATAAATTTTTCTCTGCCAAACATTTTCATCGCTATTGCCATGATTTTACGTCGCAACTTTCCACAATTTTCTATCGCACGTATGGCATCTGCGTCATAATCTCTGGGTAAGTTTTTTACTTTGGCATGGCTTTTCGTCATTATTGTGACGCTTTATAAGGTAAAACTATCTTGAAGATGATGACACGTGGAGGGATTATTTCATCGTTGTTTCCATGAATAACTGGTTTGTTGATATAGCGACAAAAAACTTTCCACAAAAAATAGTCTTTTCTTTCATGGAAAGTGCAACGGATATGTGTGGCAATAACAATGAAAAAACGTGGAAAATTTGGTCATATGTAGTAGTGACGGGTAGGAGTCCATATTGGAATACCATGCCCTTGGAGCCTGCTTGAGGCCATAAAGTGACTTCTTCAGTCGCCAAACCAAAGATGAGTCTTTCATAAATCCCTGTGGTTGCTCCATGTAGATCTCCTCAAAGAGATCAGTGTGAAGAAATGAATTCTTCACATCCATATGATTGAATTCCCATCCTTTGGTTGTCGCAATGGAAAGTGCCAATCGTATGGAATCCATATTCTCTCTTGGAGTGAAGGTCTCATCATAGTCAATACCATGAACCTGCTGAAAGCATTTGGCAGCAAGCCTAGCTTTATATCTACTAATTTTTCCATCCATTGTGCTCTTGGTCTTGTAGACCCATCTGCATCTGACAAGTTTCCTCCTAGAAGGAAGGTGAACCAGATCCCAAGTCTAGTTCTCGAGGAGGGAGTTGTACTCCTCCTACATGGCGGATTCCCAAAAGGGATTTCCAGTAGCCTCACCATAAGACTATGGATCGGAAGACTGAACCAAGAAAATATGCCTAGAGGGAAATGGTTCAGTGGAAGTGAGTGAAAAAGGAGGCTCCTTGAAATCAGATCGATTCCTCCTAGTATCGGTTGGATCACCAATGAGATTCCTTGTAGCCTGAAGGGTATTCTATGCCCACTTGGGCCTTTTCTCTGGCTTTGCAACTACATCTAGATACTCTGACTCTGCATCCAAATGTACTGACTCTGAATCTGAATCATCTGAGTCCTCTGAATCTGAACTCTCGTCTGAAGAAGAGTCAGCATGTGCATGCTCATCATCTCGGATAGGTCGAATAATGAAGGTGCCTTCATGCAGCTGTTGAGGTGCATGCGAGACACTTTCCTCGAATTGGACACTATGCTAGATGATGAGCCGATCCGAGGAAAGATCAATAAGCCTATATCCCTTCACACCTTCAGGGTATCCAGGCCCATGCACGTGAACCGAAAATGCGAAATTGGGTCACTTCCGATTTGAGGCCGCTCCAATCCTCATAGGGGGTCTTATCCTTGACAGATCTATGGGGACATATTTTTTGGATCTATGTTTCACAATTAAGTGCTTCATCCCATAGTCTCTTTGGTAGTGACTTTGCATGCAACATGCAAGATGTCATCTCCTTTAGAGATCGTTTTTTCCGCTCAGCAACTCTGTTTTGTTGCAGAGTATAGGGAATTGTGTGCTACAAATGGATCCCTGCCTCATGGAAAATATCATGGATCTCATGATTTACATACTCTCCATTGTTATCAGTTCAGAGGACTTTGATATTCTTTCTGGACTATGTCTCAACCAAGGCTTTGAAATATTTGAGGTGTTGAAAGACCTCAAATTTTTTCCTGAGAAAGTAGATCCATGTAAAACATGAGAAATCATCAACAAAAATGAGAAAAAAAACTTGATTTGTTGATGGATGGATGCATAAAAGGACCCATAAGGTCATTGTGGATCAGATCTAAAGGTGTGGAAGCTCGTTGAGACTTTCCTTTGTCGAAATTCTCTTGAGGGTATTTTCCGAGAACCCATCCCTCACATACTCCCTTGGACAAATGGATGTTTGGTAGACCATAAACCAATCTTTTCTTGCTAATATGTTGCATGTATCTGAAATTCAAATGTCCAAACCTTTCATTCCATATCCTACTACTTTCATCCGCATGAGTAAGTTGTTGATTAAGGTTGGTTGTCATTGATGTCAACCCTTGAAGAAAGCCCCACAGCACAAAGGTTTGGGTAATGGACCCAATATTTTTTGATGTAAATATGACTCATTATTTTGTTGTCATGGTTGATAAGAAGTAAACATGGATGAACTCCAAAGTGGTCCCCTTATGGTGAAATCCCTCACAGAAAGATGTTTTTTGGAGTAAGATAACCCATGTTTAATTGTGGAATAATGAGATGAAGGATAGTGAATTTGTAAGGGAAAATATCCTATATGGATAGTTCTTGTCATGCCATTTTTGGTGGTTTGTGGAATGTCACATAACTCCTCACAGTTAGAGAGTTATGACCTTGTGAAGTTGGAGAACCCAAGTTTGGGTAATGGACCCAAGTTTGTTTGATGGATAACGATATGATTTTTGATATATTTGAAGATAATATTATTCTATATGGATAGTACATGTCATTCCATTTCTGGTGGTATGTGGAACGTCACATAACTCCTCATGGTTTGAGATTTATGGCCTTACGAAGTTGGAGGACCCTCTTATGTCATCTAGAAGCCCCAAAAGATCAAAGTAGTCAAAGTGGTTTAAAAGATTTTAGAAGGTAAATAAAAAAGTGAAGTGATGAGTGTACTATAATTCAATGTGAATAAAAAATAAATTATTTAAATAATAAATTTAATGGAGCAATTAGAAGTGGGTTAACCCTAAAATAAGGAAAGTGGGCAAAGTGACCTAGAAGATGTTTTCAAGGAAGCTACTTGGAGAGTATAAATAAGAGGCAAGGCTCTCTCATTTTAGACACACTTGAGCATATTGAATACCTATAGGTGTTTGAGGTAACCAAAGGATATCTAAGCCTAATTTCTAAGGAAAGTGAAGAAAAGAAGGTCGGAATTCAAGGAAGGGTAAATTCTTTTGATGATGCTTTCTAAGGTATGTTTTTTTCAAGTCATCTCACCATTTTCTCAATAAAAACAATTCTAGAATGATTTAGATCGTGAAATTTCTATTCCATTAAGGAAACATATCCAAGTATCTATGGTAAAAAATTTAGCTTTTGGGTCGTTTCATTTTTGGAGTTACACTCTGTCGAAAATAAGGTTTGTGGCTAGTCCTGAAACTAGTCAAAAACAGGTGTTTCAGGTAAAAATGGCATAACTTTTAAGATGGAAAAGTTACAAGGAACAAATATATATTGGTATGTAAAGGATATGCACATATTGAAGGAATCGACTTTGAAGAGACATTTTCCCCAGTTGCCAGAATGGAAGCAATCCAGTTGCATTTAGCCTATGCATGCTCCAAAAATATTAAAGTATATCAGATGGACGTAAAATCATCTTTTCTGAATGGGGAACTTGAAGAAGAAGTCTACATTGAACAACTAGAAGGATTTAAATTGTCAGAGAATGCAGATTATGTGTGTAAATTAAAGAAGGCCTTGTATGGTCTAAAACAGGCTCCTAGAGCATGGTACTCTAGACTGGATAAGTATCTGCAGCAGGTAGGGTTTAGAAAAGGAAGTGCAGACAACAACCTCTACATCAAGGTAAGTGAAGGTAATATTTTACTAATTTAAGTTTATGTTGATGATATTATTTTTGGTAGTGATGATCACAGGTTAAGACAGAAATTTGCAAACGATATGTAAAATGAATTTGAAATGTCATTACTTGGAGAACTATCCTTCTTTTTGGGACTTCAGATATGTCAAAGCAACCAAGGAAACTTTATTTATCAAACCAAGTATATCAAAAAAATGTTAAAGAGGTTCAGAATGGAATATTTCAAACCAGTTATCACTCTCATGCAAACCAATTGCAAGTTGAGAAAAGATGATGATTTGAAGTCTACATATCAAAGGCAATATAGGTCAATGATTGGGAGCCTACTATATGTGACAACATCCAGACTAGATGTAATGTAGGCAGTTGGACAGGTCGCACAATTTCAAGTAGCACCAAAGGAGTCACATGTGTTAGCAGTGAAGAGGATTTTCAGATATCTCAAAAGAACATAAGAGCTTGGATCATGGTATCCAAAAGGAAAGGATCTATCACTTATTGCCTACACAGATGCAGATTGGGCAGGTTGTATTGATGACTGACAGAGCACCAGTGGAGCAGTTTTCCACTTGGGTGAGTGTTTAGTATCATGTCTAAGAAAGAAACAATCATTAGTATCTTTATCTACAGCCAAGGCAGAGTATATTGCAGCAACATCATGTTGTACACAGGTTCTTTGGATGAAACAAACTTTGACAAATATACAGGTTGAGTATGATGATCCCATTCCAATATATTGTGATAATACAAGTGCCATCAGTATCTCAAAGAACCTAGTGATTCACTCCAAGATGAAGCACATTCCAATAAAGTATCACTTTCTATGAGAGCAAGTTGCAGAAAAGAACATTAGAGTTGAGTATGTGGGCACAAAAGAACAAGTGGTGGACATCTTCAAAAAACCACTTCCACAGGAATCCTTTGAGTATCTTCACCAGAGACTTGGATTTATTTCTACTCCAAAATGAATTCTTTTTGAATTCTTATCTTATATGTATTATATTTACATGAGGAAGCACAATAAGAGGACAGTTCAGTCAGGGGGGGTAACCCCGGATGGAAAGATACCTTTTCCATTGATGAAAAAGGGGGAGAGATTTATCAGATGCAAAAGACAGAGGCATGGTTCCAGGGGGAGAAGATTTATCAGATGCATAGGACAGAGGCATGGTTCCAGGGGGAGCATGAGTGATATGATTTAAGTATTGCATCAAAGTGTTTCCATCAATGCCAAAGGAGGAGATTGTTGATTAAGGTTGGTTGTCATTGATGTCAACCCTTGAAGAAATCCCCACGGCACAAAGGTTTGGGTAATGGACCCAATATTGTTTGATGTAAATATGACTCATGATTGTCTTGTCATGGTTGATAAGAAGTAAATATGGATGAACTCCAAAGTGGTCCCCTTATGGTGAAATCCCTCATGGGAAGACGCTTTGTGGAGTAAGAGAACCCATTCTTAATTGTGGAATAATGAGATGAAGGACAATGAATTTTTTAGGGAAAATATCCTAGATGGATAGTTCTTTTCATTCCATTTCCGGTGGTATGTATAACGTCACCTAACTCCTCACGGTTAGAGAGTTATGACCATGTGAAGTTGGAGAACCCAGGTTTGGGTAATGGAACCAAGTTTGTTTGATGGATAACAGTATGATTTTTTATATATTTGAAGGTAATACTATTACATATGGATATTACATGTCATTCCATTTCTGGTGGTATGTGGAACGTCACATAACTCCTCATGGTTTGAGAGTTATGACCCTATGAAGTTGGAGGACCCTCTTATGTCATCTAGAAGCCCCAAAAGGTCAAAGTAGTCAAAGTGGTTTAAGAGATTTTAGAAGGTAAATAATAAAGTGAAGTGATGAGTGTACTATAATTCAAATTGAATACAAAATAAATTATTTAAATAATAAATTTAATGGAGAAATTAGAAGTGGTTTAACCCTAAAATAAGGAAAGTGGGCAAAGTGACCTAGAAGATGTTTTTAAGGAAGCTACTTGGAGAGTATAAATAAGAGGCAAGGCTCTCTCATTTTAGACACACTTGAGCATATTGAATACCTATAGGTGTTTGAGGTAATCAAAGGATATCTAAGCCTAATTTATGAGGAAAGTGAAGAAAAGAAGGTCGGAATTCAAGGAAGGATAAATTCATTTGATGATGCTTTCTAAGGTATGTTTTTTTCAGGTCATCTCATCATTTTCGTAATAACGTTTTTTATAGAATGATTCAGACCTTGAAATTTCTATTCCATTAAGGAAACATATCCAATTATATGTGGTAATAAATGTTTCTTTTGGTTCGTTGTATTTTTGGAGTTACACTCCGTGGTAAATAGGGTTTGTGGCTAGTCTTGGAACTAGTCAAAAACAAGTGTTTCAGGTAAAAACGTCATAACTTCTTCATAAAAGCTCCAAATTCAGTAATACCAAATATGTTGGTTAGAGCACAGTCTTTAGTATTCTTTGTAAAATTTTCAGATCAATTAAACAAATATTCTGTGCGGGGCACGCTCTACAAGGTCGCTCTCTAGAATAAGCTAGAATTCAGCTAGGTGTGTCATTTTTGCCATAACTTCTTTTCTGAGAGGTTCGAAGTAGTGACACCTGGAGTAATTGCATAAAACACATTGAATAACATTATTTATAAGTTTCAGAGATTTATTCATTACAGGTACAAAGTTATGATTATTTCAAGTTAGGGTTATTGACTAATCCAAAACTAGTCTTGTGAGACTAAAGAAACGTTTGATGAAAATGCTAGTCTCTTGTTGTTAAAGTTAAGGAAGGTTTGTAGGTATGTGATCATATACACCAGGTCTATTACAGAGTTACAAATCATATTTGGATTATGAAATTGATGAGGTCTTTTGGGTGAGGTACAAGTTGAGTACGTGGTTGAGACAAGTTGATGAGTTGGCACATACATGAGGTGTATAGTTGATGATGTTGGTACATATTGATGAGTCATAGTTGATGAGTACTTGAAACATGATTGGAACATACTTGGTACATGGTTGGTTGCACTTGTTTATGGTATAGGTTGATTACAGATTGTTTGGTACAAGTTGGTGCATGGTTGATGCACTTATTTATGGTACAGGTTGATTACAGGTTGAGGTACAGGTTGATGCATGGTTGATGCATGGTTCAGGTTTATTGGTACATGTTTACAGCGATATATCTCACAGTGATAGTTTGACGGTGGTTTCATCATTATACTTCTACTTCAGGGTGGTTGGACGGGGCAAGGACAGGTAGTTGTAGCCACCTTCTGGTTGTAGTTGGAGAACATAGGGGGTTGTAGCCTCCTTCTTGTTGTAGCCAGAGAATTGGGGAGTTGGAGTTTCCCTCAGGTTACAGCCTAAGAAACTAGGGGATTGGAGCCTCCTTCCAGTTGCAGCTAGAAAACAAAGGAATTTGGTGCTTCCAATGAATGCAATTCTTCAAGACATATAAGATAAATCATTTCATGGTTTTCTCCCGATTTGGGTTTCCACATAAAACACTGGTGTATTGTGTATGTGTGTGATTGTTCATTTCTTATTGCTCATTATTGGACAATAATTCTACATTGATATAACACTTGGATTATTTGGAGAAAAAGGATTATAATTATGCTATTACTGATTCACGCCCCCTCTCAGTAATCCAACATAAGTAGTAAACCAGAATCAGGTTCAATGTATTCAAAAAATGTATACAATCTAGACTGATGATTTACCTCACTGGTAGCAACCCTGGAGTTGGTTTTCATGTAATATATGTCCACGTATTTTGGTGTGAATATGACTTTCTTTCTGGTGCCGGAATTCATCATCTGATACATGGAGAGAAGGTTCACAGAAATCTTGGGAACATACAGCACATTCTCGAAGCTTCCATTGGTGAGTTCAATCCTTCCTTTGTCGATGACTTCGATAGAAGAGTTGTCCCGCATCAGAATAGGAGGACCTTTGCATGCATCCAAAGAAGAATATATTGCTTTTGAGGCAGCCATGTGATGTGATGCTCCTGAATCTATGATCCAAGCATCAGGAGAGGAGTTGATGGTAATCAAGGCATGACTAGAATTGCCTTTCCTGGAATTCAGATCTTCTAACTTCTTCTTCTTCTTGGCACCCTCGGGGATGTGTGTTACACATCAACATTACTCGCTTTGGCAAGTGTCGCAAGTGTCGCATGTTTCTCGCAAGTGTCGCATTTTTCTCACAAGTGTCTCAAGTGTCAAGGAAGCATACTGCCATGATGCCTATGTTGTGCCTATAACGACATTAGAAGAACACTTGAAACACCTCAAACATTTGATTTGGAAGAGGATGAAAGGTCAACTGGGCTCATGAACCTTTTTCCATCTAAAAGCACCCAAAAAACTAAGTTTTGGAGGAGAGCGCTCCTCTATACCTATTCTGGGAGTGTTGGCGCTCCCCCTTACATTGTCTGGGAGTGTTATAAAGCTCCTTTGGCCCTTTTGAGGGAGTGATGGTGTCTTTAGGAGTGTTGGTGCCCCCCTAAAGCCTACTAGGGAGCGCTACAGTGCTCTGATGTCCCTTTTGAGGGAGCGCTGCCTATTCTGGGTAGTAGTTAAGTTGTTGAGATGAATGGGGGAAGGATCTTTTCATTCTTGGAAGGAAGTTGGATTCGAATCCCTAGTCCAGCCATGATCTTAGGGTAGATCCTCAACTAAAGGAGGAAAATCCTCAACTTCCCCAAGGATATCTCAAGTGGTTAAAGCCTCTCCAAGGCTATATAAGAAATCTTTCTAATGGTGAAAGGGGACTGGAAAAGGGAGAATCACACCAAACTTATGATCTTATAAGTGGTGCTGGAACAAAGATAATTTGGCAGCAAGAGACCTATGAGCTCATGGGGAGAAATCAATGAAGATATCATCAGTTGGATCATGGATCTTTTGAGCAAGGGGTAGACAAGGAGGACTTGACAAAACTGCTGCAATTCATCCATGGTTGTAAGCAATGGTTTGTCCTCATTAATATAATTTTCTTGGCATGTTTCTTTCTAATTCGTGTTCAATCTCACATGAATTTGTCTCTTTAGTAGATAGACCTATTTCGAACTAATATTGATAGAGTAGGAAGTGGTCGTACTTTTTTTATCTACAGGGCTTATCGAGGAGCAAAATATTGGAGCTCAACTCGGAGCATGCAGGGACAAACGTCGATAAAAGGTACTTATTTTCTCCTTCCTCCTCATGCATTAGTTTGTATAGATATGAAAAGAAGTCAGTGACCATGATAAGCACTTTATGTCTTAGAGTTAAGAGTCTATCTCTTTGAGGAGATCTACCTATCCTCAAGGAGATTTTCCTTCAACAATGTGATCTCCAAGGTTGTTTTCCTGAAGTATTTGAGACATCAAATCTATTTATTTTTGCACGCATTTGGATTCTGAATGGAATCATGTGTGATAGTACATGCATTTCTCTCCTTTTCTTCCCTTTTCCCCTTTGTATCTGAAGGCATCGATGAAGGGTTTTGTGTACCCTTCCTTCTTCAGATGTGCATGTGATTTTCACTTATATTTATCTTTATATTTCTAATATTTGTGGCTACCATCTTGCACAGTGAGTGCATGCACCTTTGGGCCTTTGATTTTGCCCATGTTGATGAGCTTGGTTTGCTCTTGTGTCAGGGATTTGATAAATTCCTCAAGAGAAGGCATCTTCCAAGTGGCTCCAGAGGTGAATCTGACAGAATGGAATGTGGATATGAATACAAATAATTCAGGACCAAGCTTGGAGAGAATGGTGAGAACCATTTGTTTCGCCTCCTTTGATTTTTCAGTAAATCCTTGAATTTTGTAAAGAAATATTGGATATTCTCGAAGATTTTTGGATCCAATGTGAGTAGCTCCACCTCCAGCGTGTGTCCCCTCATCTCATCATGTTTTCCAAAGATCCCTTCCAAGGTGGTCTAGGCTTCATTGGGAGTCTTACAGGAAGATATGTGAAAAAGGAGACCGGGAGAAATAAGACTGCAAATTGTTCTGAGTCCCTCATCCATGCGATTTAAATACTTGGATTTTTCTATAGCTGATGTCGGTTCTATATATGTATTCAAGGTTAACCTGTACAATTCTATGGTTCGGAGATGTATGACTATTTTCTCCTTCCATGAAAAATAGTTGTAAGGTGTAAGAATGAATTCTTTTTGGAATTCCATCTTTTCACTGTCTTCAATCTTTTGTACCTGCAAAAAATTTTGGTGTATCTTTTGCTTAGCAGTATATTGGCTCTGATACCATGTAATGTGTTGAAACTACACATAATATATCTAGATAAACAATAATACACACATTTGCAGAGAGAATTGGAGAAAGAAGAAGAAGGAGAGAAAGAATGAAAGAATTCTCATTAACCGTTGTGAATAATGAATAGTTTACACATGATATAATCTATATATCTCGATAAGTGTGCACTAGAGGTGAACCAATGTGTCATAGTGGTGATCTAGACTGATATAGACACACATCATTAGTTACGGGAGTGAACTACCACCTAGTCTAGTCTCTCAGGCAGTTACGGCAGTAAACTTCCATCTAGTTGAGTTAACTAGTCAACTAGTCTTCAGTTAACTGACTGAACAGAGAGTAGTGAGGAGTTAAATCAGGGAATCAAGGCTAATGCACCACTCTAGTGATGATACCAAGGCAATTTTTAATTAGCATGGTGATGATCCCAATGTTTCATGGTGACAAAACCAATGCAACATCTAAACTCAACTCAACTAGTCAAACTGAAGTGTCAACTGAAAGAGAATATTCTCCAGGTTGAATATTATCCCCTAAATTATAGGAGACTGGATAATGACTAATTATTACTAATAAACAAGGAAAAACCTTAGGAAAAATAAATCCTAGGTGTGTTCGAAGTAACTCCAGCATTTTTCAAGCTACAGGGAACCCAATTACATCTCAGCATAGCCTATCATCCCCAGACTGATGGCCAAACTAAAATTGTCAACAAGTGTTTGGAAACATATTTAAGGTGTTTTGCATCTGACCACCAACATCAGTGGGATCAGTGGTTACCACTAGTTGAATGGTGGTACAACACATATTACCATACATCCACTTGCATGACTCCTTTTGAAGAAGTATATGGATGAAATCCACCATCAGTTCTCTCATACATGCATGGTGTCTCTAAGGTTTAGGAGGTCGACTAAAATATTATAGTACGTAAGGCCATTCTCTATACCCTCAAAGAAAATTTGGTGATGGCTCAAAATCACATGAAGAAACAAGAAGATCAAGTTCGTTCTAAACATCAATTTGCTGAAGGGGACCAAGTATTTCTTCGTCTACAACCTTATAAGAAGACTTTACTCAATTCTGAACATTTTCAGAAGCTTTCTCCCAAATTTTATGGTCCTTATTCTATTCTCAAGCGTGTGGGGCCCATCGCCTACTAGTTATATATACCCAATGATTCTAAGCTCCATATTGATTTTCATGTATCATGCTTAAATAAGGTGATTGAAACTAAGTGCAAAAAACAAACCCATCTCTGTGAGTTGGATGATGAAGGTTCCATTTGGTTACAACCCTAAGCAGTCCTGGACTAGCGTGAACATTGTCTCCATCAGTGCACCATCTGGGAAGTGTTATTGCAGTGAAAATATACAACTCCAGAAGATGCCACCTAGGATCCCACTACCATTCTACAACAATTTCCTCATCTCCGACTGCATCCTCCCCGATGAATCTAACGATTCACATCTTCCATAGTTATCCTCTAATGGATCAACACTCCTTATTGATTCGTGGTATATCCTTTCTAGGAATCATAAACTACTCCAGTGCAGGGTTAGGATCTCTCCACGCCACAGGAATAGATGGTCCAAACTGTGTCTCACCCTAGATCAAATGGAGGGCCCGGATCTAACTATTGTTCCAAATCAACGGTCATGATCTTCGGAAAAAAAAAGACCCTTTACGGAAGATTGACAGTCCGATATAGGACAATCTATTTCATGAGGTTTCACTGAGTCTTTTCAAGACTTTGAGAGTTTCATAACTCCTTGCTTGAATCCAAGGCACCCCTTTTCCTGCATAGGATACCTTTGATATGTTTCATTCTGAAAAATCCATCTGTCACAGGAAAACCAAACATTGTGACGCATAGGTGGTATTTATTTCCTCTTATCCTGAAAGGTCCATTTGTCACATGTATCCAAACATTGTG
>ML783715.1:812365-830450 GCA_009831015.1 Picea engelmannii
GGCTATAGCCCTGGTCCGTGTGACTGCTCCTTATATGACCGCAGTCATATTTCAGGGTTTATAGATACAAGAGTCTGACCTCCCGTCCTCTGGACTCCTGAAAACCCAACTTCTGAAAAACCAAATTTAACTCTGTCCTGGCTTCCAGTTCTCCCTTCGCAATTTTGGTCTTTCCGTCACTGAAAGACTCGGTCCTCTACTCCACAGGATCCCCGAAATACAGAAACTCGGTATTCTGAAATGCTACTCCCTAGATCTTCTCCTTTCGTGCTTTCAGAGTTCAATCCCCGAAGTCCTATGAACCTCTTGTCTTCGGAACTCCCAAAGTTCTGAACTCCGATACGCCTAAATGACACCTCCCGCAAATCCTTCCGAACTTTCGCATTTCGGTTCTCTTGTAGCAAGGTTCTCCTCTACCCCTGTTATTTCCTGAACATGGAAGAATTCTCCAAGTGTCCAAAGGCCTCAACCTTTTCTCTTTCCCTCTACTAACTCTACAACTTTGAGTCTCACCCACGTTCTTAACGACGTTGTTCCTCCTGAGCTCTTGGGATTCAAAATTCTCCCCTGCCTATGCAATATTTGTAGCTATGACCTATGCACAAAGGCACTTTTCCTCTTGAGCTTCTCCCTTCGAATCCTCAAGGGATTCTTCGACTTCTACACTCCTTGCAGAGTCTTTGAACTCACAAAGATGCTATCTCTTCTGATCTTTGCTGTAGCTTCGAACTCTAAGGAATTAACCCTTTTTTTCTTCTCCTTTAGATGGAGAATCTGATGTTCTCCTGGAACTTATTTTCTCAAGAAAATTCTTGCTGAGTCTGCAGGATGTTCAGCAACCCTGTGAAGATCCTTCTCTGGACTCTTCTTTGTCTCTAAACTCAAAGATTTCTTTCCTGTGCTCTCTGTCTACACACTAACTCAATGCCATCCTGGTAGAGTGTCTAGAATCTTCAGTGATTCTATTTCTATATGAACTCTCAGCAGAGTTCCTCCTCAACACCCTGTGCCTGTACTCAATGCCCTCCTGGAAGATCTCTATAGAATCCTTAGTGATTCTATCTTCCTCCTAAACTCAACAGAGTTCCTCTGTGCACTCTATGCACCTACTCGATGCCCTCTTGGCAGAGCTCTACAGAACTCCTCAGAGATTCTGTCTTCTACTGTGTCCTCCTCTACACAGCCTCACCTCCAAGGTATTCAACAACCTTGTCAAGATCCTCCTATAAGTCAATGATTTCAGTGGGTATGCCCTTCTAGCATGTCTTTGTCCAAATTCCGCAGAATTGGAAGTGCACTCTATGCACTGGCCATCAGAACCTGCAGTGTTCTGTCACGCCCTCTTGACATGAAGCCTCAAAGAAATCCAAACCTGTAATCAAAGAACCCAACAGATAGCAGAACATATATGTCCCTGCAAATGCATACCTAACATACATCTACAGCATATCCTCAACACACACATGAAGACATTCATCATACACAAATAACATGCAGGAAAAACTCCTTTGATTGTATTAATCTGAAAATGCCTCTTTACAATATGTTTGAGCTTGGACTGCAACAGAGTCTCGCTCTCCTTCCTTATCTTCTCTCTACTTCTATGCACACTCATGCACTCACCAAAAAAAAAAACTCCCTTCTAAACAGATACAAATATCTCTTTACATGAGGGGGATCTTCGAGCTCTTCCCTCCAAAGCTACCTACCCTATTCAATTTACATCAAACTTACATTGAATGGGTTGTCTAGTCTAGATCGGATCTATATCTCAGCCTTACAACCATTAAGGCTATTTACATCTATGCATGTGCAAAGGTGTGGATTTTTTGGCTCTAACAGCCTTATAAACATTAAATGTGCTTGATTCAAATTCAAAATTTGAATATGAGATGGTTGTGCCTCTCTTCCTCATTGAATGTGTGCATTGAGTGGGCTGGCCGGATGGCACATGGCTGGCGTGGAGAGATGCTCCTGCATCACACATGTAGTTTTTATGGGTCATTCATCCTTATATTTTTGAAGTGTTCAGGGAAATATTATACGACCCACGGCATGACACTTCTGCAAGTTTTGAGTGACTAACTTAAAACTTTGATTATGAACAAATGGGACAGTAATTTTGAAAACTGGAGGAGGTTTTTGTTCATCACATACCAAATAAAAAAACCTCTCTCAGTTTTGCAAAATGTGTTATGGTTAGAGATATATTAAACATGGAAGTGGCGCTACGAAATTTGCAAAGTCGTTTTAGGAGTGGCACTACGGAATTTCCTGTAGCAGATATTGTTAGAGATTTGATCATAAAACCCAAATGGTGAAGTGGGTTTCTATGAAATATTTTGTGGAGGAATATGATATCCTTTTTGACTTGTTGTCCAAATTTCAGCCTGACCCAATTTGGAATTTGAGAGAAACAATTTAAACACCAATGTGCTACAGAATGTGGTGTCAATTCTTTGTTTTGCATAGTTGATTGGATGTTCACCTTGTTGGGAGGTTTCCACCTGTCAAGGAGGGTTCGAATGGATTCTCAAGGATTGGTTAGATTTCAAGGGACACATGCACATAATTTTTATCTCCATTAAATACCTCATGCAGTGAGATGGAAACAATTTATTAAGGACTTCCAACAATTTCCTGAAAATTAGCAGTTTGTTGGATTTTTGTCTCTTTTATTGTTGCCACCTATCTCCAAGGCTTAGAATCCAATGGAGGATATGGGATTCGAACTCCTAAGGATATTTGGATTCTATTTTCTATTTAAGGAAGGATAGAGCTATTGGGGAAGGGTTGGATTCATGAGCCAAGAGAGGCTAGAGAGGGTATGAGCAGGCAGTTTCCCTGTTTGTGTTCATTTGTAAGCTTGTGGGCATTTTATGATTGTAAGCATTATTTCTATTGGAGACTCATGAGAGTTTTGATTTCAGATTGTAATTATTATTTTTTATATATCTTCTTATTTGAATATATTGCATATTTGAGGATCAAAGGATGCCAATGATTTATGGATCCCTAAGCAGCAGAGGATCTGTTGTATTTTTGCCCATCAATCATTGTTTTATTCAAGTATTTGTTGATTTATTAAACTGAGAGGATATTTGTTTAGTGAACATTCTATCTTATGTTTTCCTTCTTCATTCTTCCATCTATCAGAATATAATCTTGTTTTTTGTTGAGGAACTTTAGTGCCTTCGATGAGTAGAATGTTTATGACTCCATTTCCCATTGGTGTAGCCTACTGATCTGCAGTTTTCTTCCCTCTCCTTTTCTTTCTCCATCTTGTTGATCCACCTATTCAAAACCAAAATTATCTTTTACATTCTAATGGGTGTTGAGATTACACTTTAGCAGTCAAAGTGTGACTTTTAGTGCTAACAGCTTTGACCCCCTGTTTAGTCAGCTACAACTGACGAGGAAGCACCTACTCCTTTGTTCACCAACACCAACTGGTAGGAGGCTTCGACCCCATGTTTAGTAAGCTACAACTGACAAGGAAGCACCTACTCCCTTGCAGGATCCAACCTACCCTTGCACCACCCAACCACCCTTATTTTATGAATCTGGAAAACTTATGTATCATGTCTTCCTGCATCTTTATCTACTTTTGTGATTTAATATATATTTTGATTCAGACTGCAGAGACACTTTCTTCTCACCACTCTATCTCATTTATATAATTTTCAAACAGGTGTGAGGTATAACACATTGTGTCCTTTCATTTGTACCATCGCACCTCTTCATTTAACTTAACCATAATCTCTATTAATACTGTAGAAATCGAGTTCTGTTGAGGCGCTTCCTTCAAACCATTTACATATGACCGATAATGCAAAACCATAGGCTTATCAACTTAAGCAAGTGCTTGATCTCTTATCAGAATCAATGGTCAAGTTTTAATCTCCCAATGAGATGGACGATTCTCGTTTACTTCGGGACTTTGGCTATTCCACTTACGCTATCCTTCCACTGTACTTGATCAATGGTCAAGAATGCTTCCGAAGTGTTCTTTAGATCGGATGACTCATGTATACTTCGGAACTTCGGCCTTCAGGACTTCATGACTTCGTCCTTCACGACTTCCAACCTCTTTACAAATCTCCCGAATAACAAACACGTGTCCATAATTTTCAATGGTTGAGAATGCTCCTGAAGTGTTCTTCAGATTGGACGACTCATGTCCACTTCGGGACTTCGGGACTTAGCTCATTTGTTGGTGGTGAAACTCTCGAAGTAAAAAATCCCAGAGTGACGTAACTTACTGACATCACTTGTTAACATGACACGGGCCGAGTGGTTGCCACGTGTCATTCAGATTCATGATTTACACGTACCTGAAATGTCGATTTCATCTTGACACTTGTCATTATCTGACTATTCCATGTGTCCTTGCTGACATGGTCTTCTGACGTAAATCTCCCGATGTGGAACATATGCTTCTCCTTGGTCTAATGATCAGGTTACTACCCGAAGTGTTCCTTTGATTAGACGACTCATATTTACTTTGGGACTTCAGGTAATTTGATTTCTCCACTTACCAATTCTCCCGAAGTGAGATTCCCCAAAGTATAACCTCCTCAAAACTTTTAACCCGAAATGAATGTTGTTCATTTGATCGTGATCTTAGATCGACGACTTGATTTGTATGCGATTATGCTTTGCCTTGGTTTAAATCCAACGAATCTTCTTCTTTGCTTATCACATCCTTCCACTTAAAGTGATCCAACAACTATCGGGAATTCGGGTATTCAAGATCTCATCCCTTTTTCCTTTCTTATCCTATCTTTCCACTTAAACTGATCCATCGGTCGAGAATGGTCCTGGAGTAGATCAATGATTAGGGATGATTCCAAGGTCCCAACTAGCACGATATTTAAAACTATCATCAAGCTCCGCAATGGAAAAACTGCTCGTTAGTAGTGGAACTGATGACAACCGTAGATCTATTTGGCAGGTGACAATCAACTGTCTAGACTAATTGCGGGATTGGAAATAACACATTGTTTAATTCTCCTTTCTCTCTCTGCAATCTTTCCATGTCATTGATCTGGCACTTGCATATCAACGGTCTTGATTTTATTTGATCATGTTTCTGCAATGCGCTTTCCCTTCTGAGTTTCATCACGTCACCTCTTTTGAGCTTTAATCTATGCATACCATCATATTGTTTGACATCAATGACAACACATTAATGACACTATGTCCAACAATCCCCCCCTTTGTCATTGATGGAAATGCACCAACTTCATACACAATCTCCCCCTATGATGATGCTTCTCTCCTCTGAAGTTACTCTCCCCCTTTGACATCAATGGAAAATGGTTGCTTCCCCTATGGTAAATATTTTTTTGTCTGTATGCTTCTGAACAGAATCTAAACTCGAGTAACTCCTCCTACAATCATATGTTTCCTATCATAACTGAATGACTCCTCCTGATTTTGATTTTTGTCTCCCCCTGAATTGGTGCCAAATGATGCATTATTTTCTTGAGAGATTAGATTAGAAGAGGGATTACTCCCAATATTTTCTTGAGATATTCAAATACATCTTTGCTTAAGGGTTTAATGAAAATATCTTCCACATGTTCTTGTGTTGGGATATGTTCCAATTTAATGTTCTTATTTTCATCCTGATCTCTTAGATAGTGGTATTTTATGGGAATGTGTTTTGATTTGGAGTGTTGGACATGGTCCTTGGAGAGACTTATAGCGCTTGTATTATCATAGTAGATAGTAGTATGTTCTTCAAACACTATTTTGATGTCTTGTAAGGTTTTCTTCATCCATTACACTTGTGTGCAATATTCTACTGCTACAATATACTCAGCTTCAGTGCTAGACAGAGAAATTGAGGATTGTTTCTTGCTTATCGAAGCTACCAATGATTCTCCCAAAAATAATGTTCCTCCACATGTACTTTTTCTATCATCTACACAACTTGCCCATTCTGCATCTAAATACACTTTTAAAGTGAATGAATCTTTTCTAGGGTACCACAAACCAAGATCTATGGTTCCTTTCAAATACTTAAAGATTATTTTCACAGCTTGAACATGGCTCTCTTTTGGTGTTGCTTAGAATCTAGCCACCATCCCAACATCTTGCTTGACATCAGGTCTGGCAGCTGTTACATATAGTAAACTCCCAATCATTGATCTGTAGTGTTTTGGATCTACAGCTTTGGACTCATCTTCCTTGCTTAGTTTGCATCCAACTGTCATAGGTGTACTAACAGGTTTTCAATCCTCTAACCAAAATTTCTTAAGCATATCTTTAACATACCTAGACTGATGGATAAAGAATCCTCTATTGGACTGTATTATTTGTAATCCAAGAAATAAATTCAGTTCACCAAGCAAGGACATTTCAAATTCTTGTTGCATCCTCCTAGAAAAGTCCTTACTTAGTTTTTCATCATCACTGCCAAATATAATATCATCAACATATACTTCCACAATAATCATGTTATTACCAACAATTTTACAATAAATATTGTTGTCTATTGATCCTCTTTTGAGGCCTTTTTCTCTTAAATAATAAACTAGCTTTGCATACCATTCTCTGGGTGCTTTTTTTATCCCATAGAGTGATTTCTTTAATTTACAGACATAGTCTCCTTTGTTAGTTAATTGAAATCCTTCTGGTTGCTCAATATAGACTTCCTATTCTAAGTTTCCATTGAGAAAAGATGACTTGACATCCATTTCGTATACTTTAAATTTTTTGCAGTTGGCGAAATCTAAGAACATCCTAATTGCCTCTAATCTGGCCACAGGTGCAAAGGTTTCTTCATATTCTACTCATTCAACCTGAGCATACCCTTTACATACAAATCTGGCTTTGTTCCTGATTACTTGCCCATTCTCATTCATTTTTATTTTATACACCCATTTAGTTCTAATGATATTTTTATTTTTTGGTCTTGGAACTAGTTCCCAAGTTTCATTTTTTTTCAATCTCGTCCAATTCTTCATTCATAGCATTGACCCAATTCTCATATTTACATGCCTCTTTGATTGACTTGGGCTCAATATGTGACAAAAGTGCTATTTTTGTCTGATACAACAATTGTCTTCTTTTGTGCACTCCATCGCTCTTATTTCCAATAATCAGTTCTTCGGGATGATTCTTTTGAGTCATTCTTGAGGGTTTCTTTGTGTCTCTTCTTGGGGATTATTCCTTATCTCTTCTTCTCAAATATCTTCTTCCTCTTCACTAGTATCCATATCATCCTCTTCCCTTTCTTCTTTATTCTCTTCTACTTCTTCTGCTTGTGTACCAACTGATGCATCATCATCTTCATCTTCATTTTCAAGTATAGTCTCTTGATGTTTGATCCTTATTGTTTTTAAATCATCCACCATGACATATGCACTCTCAACAATATTATGTAATCTAATATTGTAGCATCTGTATGCTTTCTTGGTAGAGGCATATCCAAGAAATATACCTTCATCAAATATAGCATCACATTTTCCAAGATTCTAATCAAGCCTTTTGATGTAACACTTACTTCCAAAGACCTTAAAGTATTTTACCGAAGGATCTCTTCCAAACCATAGTTCATAAGGAGTCTTATTACTATTAATCCTGAGCTGACCTATGTTCAATATGTCTATTGTTGTGCTTACAACTTCCCTCCAATATCCATCAAATATTTTTTCTTCATTAAGCATAGTCCTTGCAGCTTCCTGGACTATTCTATTCCTTCTCTCAGCAATCCCATTTTGTTGAGGTGTTCTGGCAACAGAGAATTGTCTTTTTATTCCATGGGTTTCACAGAAGAGATTAAATTTTTTTGAGGTGAACTCGCCATCATTTTCATATCTAAGACATTTTATTTTTGTCTCTTTTTCATTTTCAACAAGGGTCTTAAAGGCTTTGAATTTGTTAAGTGCTTATGATTTTTCCTTGAGAAAACATACCCAACCCATTCTAGTAAAATCATCAATGAATAGCTTAAATTAGGACTCTCCTTGCAAACTCTTGGTCCTTGTAGGTCCACAGAGGTTGGTGTGAACAAGCTCTAAAGGTTTTGACGTTGAGTATTCTTTTATTTTGAACCTTATTCTGGTTTTCTTCCCTAGATGACAGTGTCTACACATAGGATTTGAGGTCTTTATGATCTTTGGCAAGTTTCTTACTGCCCCAAGATGTTGACTTTCACTAAATTGTCAAAGTTAATGTGACCTAACCTTTTACGCCATATCCAACTTTCATCTACTAAATTTATATGACACTGCTCATTCAATTTTGTATTTAGTATATATACATTCTTGGGAGTTCTAGGAGCAGTACCAACCAATTTTCCTGAGTCCTCTCTCCTAATATCACATTTTTTGGAATCAAAGATGAAAAAGTGCCCCTAATCACAGGTTTGGTTGACACTTAATAGGATAGGTTTCAATTTTTCAACAAGCAGCACATCCTTGGCTTTGTCTTTTCCCAAACTCACAGTGCCTTTCCCAAGTATGTTACCTGTAGCATTGTCACCAAATGTAACTTTACCCTTTTGTTTCTTTAAGTTCAAAAAATTGTCCTTGTTTCCTTTCATATGTTTTGAGCACCCACTGTCAACATGCCAGAGATCTTCTTTATCTTGGGATTTTAAGGCAATAAGACATTCCTCCTATGATTTTTTTTCTTTCCAAAGATTCTTTTGTTCTCTAATGAACTTTGGTTTTTTTGAGACTTCCATTAATCTGCAATTACTAGCTTTGTGTCCATAATTATGACATCTGAAGCATTCTAGGTTCCCTTCTTGTAGAGGTGCAAAGGAGTTATAATTTTTTTCTTTTAACTTGATTTATTGTTTGGTTATCTTTAAGGTTATAGTTCTTAACCCACAAGGTTTTCCTTCCATATGCTCTACAATTCATAGCTTTGTGTCCGAAATTAGAGCATGCAAAGCAATAACCAACGAATATGTGAGGATAATTGTTTTGATAAATCTTCTTTGGTATTGTATTATATTCCTTCTTGATGGGTGCAAGTACTATCTGGAGTTCTGGTCATTACTTCTCTTTTCTTCATCTTTCTTCTTGAATATACTGAGGAGAGAAGTTGCATAAGGTTTTGAGTTAACGTGGTTTTCTTCTTGAGAATAACCTAATCCATTTTTATTACTTGAATCCCTTTGTGTGGTAATAATCTTATCTAATATTTTATAGCTATTTTCATATCTTGTTTGAATGATTTTTGCATCAAGTTATTTTCTTAGGAGAAATATTCCTGCCTCCATTCTTTCACAGGTTATTTGTTTTTCTTTAAGAGACTTTTCCAGACTTTCTTCCATCCTATTTGCTTCTAGGATTTGATTTTTTAGGTTTCTCATGAGTTTCTCCATCTCGTTTTATTTATGTTGATGTTTTTCCTTTTGTTCAACAACAAAACTTTTCAGCTGTCTATATCTGGTTTTGTATCTTCTTAATTCATCCAAGGCACTGAGAAGTTCTCCTTTCCATATTAACCTCTACTTCAACTTCTGACTCTTCCTGATGATCAATTTCTTCTATCTCATTAGGTTCTTCAATACCTAGAAAAATGACTTCATCATCATCACTTTCACTGGACTCTAATGAACTCATGTTTTCTTCTTTTGAGTAAAAAAAACAATTCCCTTTGTAAAACCCCTTTTTGTAGTTGGGTTTTTCCTTCTTCTTATATTGTTTATTTTTTTCTTCTTCATATTCAGAGTCCTCCTTGGGATAGCGACACTTGTCTACAAAGTGACCAACCTTTACACAATTAAAACATTTGAAAGGCATCTTGCCTTTGTACTTCCCTGATCCTTTCTAAAGTTTTTTAATAAAATTGGCTTCTTCTACATCAGATTCTTCATGATCGCTGGATTGAGATTTTTTCTTCTGATTTTTTGTTTTCTTGAGCACTTTGAAGGATGCCTCTCCTTTTGGGAGGTTCTCATGACCTAATATTAACTCATAGGCTGTGAGGATTCCATACAATTCATCCATGGTGAGTTTATCTATATTTTCTCAATCTTCAAGAGTGGAAACTTTAGAATTGCATAGAATAGGTAGTGTTCTTAGTATTTTTTTAACTAGCTCATTGTCTGACACTTCTACTCCCAAACCTATGATTGCATTAACAATATTATCAACTCTTTCGAAGTAATCTGAGATATTTTCTTCATCCTTCATTTTTAGACCTTCATATTGTACTTTGAGAGTCTGAAGTTTGGCCCCCTTTACCTTGGAATATCCTGCATATATAGTTTCCAATTTACCCCAGAGTTGTTTTGCATTATTACAGTTTAGTACTTTAACAAGTATTTTCTTACTCAGTCCATCTTGTAGTGTGTTTAAATCCTTTGCATGTTCCCAAAAACTTTTCTTTTCTACTGCTTCTATGGGAGTGGCTTTTGGAACATCATATCCCTTTTCAACTAATGTCCATACTTCCAGTCCAATGTACATCAAATAGATTTTCATTCTAACACTCTAGAAGACATAGTCTTCACCATCAAATAGGGGCACTTTTGATGACATCTTCAACTGTTGATCCATTCTGATATATATTTCTCTTCAAGTGATTTAAAACTTTTGTGAAGAGACCCACTCTGATACCAATTGAAGGATCAGATCTTGTCACTGAGAGGGGGGGTGAATCGGTGACACAATAATTTTATCAATTTTTCTTTTGTTAATGAAAACAAAATTTTAACAGAATATTTTATCATGAAACCCAATTGGGAAAACCACAAACACGTTTCTATTAACTACAAAATTTTGTTTTACAAGTTACATAGAAGAAAGAGGTTCTTCCTTTTAGATCAACACCAACTGATCAAGATGCACCCACACCCTTGTTCACCAGCACCAACTGGTAGGAGATTTTGACCCCCTGTTTAGTCAGCTACAACTG
Organism: Picea engelmannii; assembly: GCA_009831015.1. NCBI lineage: Eukaryota > Viridiplantae > Streptophyta > Pinopsida > Pinales > Pinaceae > Picea > Picea engelmannii. The sequence goes on from ML783715.1 coordinate 823,250, forward strand.
ACAAGGAAGCACCTACTCCTTTTTTCACCAACACCAACTGGTAGGAGGCTTCGACCCCCTGTTTATTCAGCTACAAATGACAAGGAAGAACCTACTCCCTTGCAGGCTCCAACCTACCATTGCACCACCCAACCACCCTTATTTTATGAATCTAAAAAACTTTTGTATCATGTCTTCACTGCATCTTTCTTTACTTCTGTGATTCAATATATCTTATGATTCAGACTATAGAGACACGTTATTCTCACCACTCTATATTGTTTATATAATATTCATACTGGTGTGAGGTATAACGCATTGTGTCCTTTCATCTGGACCATCACACCTATTCATTTAACTTAACCATAATCTCTGTTAATACTGCAGAAATCGAGTTCTGCTAAGGTCCTTCCTTCAAACCATTTACATATGACTGACAACGCAAAACCATGGGCTATCAACTTAAGTGATGTATTATATTTTTCCTTTATTTCTCTTATTCCATATGACCACAAGCAGTGATGAGGCGTTAGGCCAAGTGAGTGCTTGATCTCTTATCAGAATCAACGGTCACGTTTTAATCTCTCGATGAGATGGGAAATTCTCGTTTACTTCGAGACTTTGGTTATTCCACTTATGTTATCCTTCCACTATACTTGATCAATGGTTGAGAACACTTCTGAAGTGTTCTTTTGATTGGATGACTCATGTCCACTTCGTGACTTCGGACTTCGGGACTTCGTCCTTCATGAATTCTAGCCTCTTTACAAATCTCCCGAATAATTGACGCGTGTCCATAATTTTCAATGGTTGAGAATGATCTCGAAGTGTTCTTCAGATTGGATGACTCATGTCCACTTCAGGAGTTTGGCCTTCAGGACTTCGGGACTTAGGTCATTTGCTGGTGGTGAAAATCCCAAAGTAAAAACTCTTGGAGTCACGTAACTTGTTGATGTCACTTATTGACATGGCCCGGGTCAAGTGGTTGCCATGTGTCACTCATATTAATGATTGACACGTACTTGAAATGTCGATTTTCATATTGACACTTGTCATTATCTGACTGTGCCACGTGTCCTTGCTGACGTGATCTGTTGACGTAGATCTCCCAATGTGGCACATATTCTTCTCCTTGATCTAACATTCAGGATACTACCCGAAGTGTTCCTTTGATCAGATGAATCATATCTACTTCATGATTTAGGCCTTCAGGACTTCGGGTAATTTGATTTCTCCACTTCCCAGTTCTCCTAAAGTGAGATTCCTCGAAGTATAACCTCCTCACAACTTTTAACCTGAAATGAATGTTGTCGTTTGATCGTGATCGTAGATCGACGACTCGATTTGTCTGTGATGCTACTTTTCCTTGGTTTAAATCCAACGGCTCTTCTTATTTCCTTATCCTATTCTTCCACTTAAAGTGATCCAACATCTATCGGGAATTCGGGTATTCGAGATCTCATCCCTTTTTCCTTGCTTATACTATCCTTCCACTTAAATTGATCCATCGGTCGAGAATGGTCCCGGAGTAGATCAGCGATCAGCGATGATTGCGGGGTCCCAACTAGCATGATTTTTAAAACTATCGTCGAGCTCCACAATGGAAATATTTCTCATTGGTAGTGGAACTGATGCCAACCGTAGATCTATTTGGCAGGTGGAAATCGACGGTCTAGACTAATTACGGGATTGGAAATAACACGTTTTTTAATTCTCCTTTCTCTCTCCGCAATTTATCCATGTCTTTGATCTGGCACTTGCATATCAACAGTCCTGATTTGATTTGATCATGTTTCTGCAATGCGCTTTCCCTTCTGAGTTTCATTGCATCATCTATTCTGAGATTTAATCTCTGCATACCATCCTATTGTTTGACATCAATGACAACACATTAATGACACTATCTCCAACACTTGCTTTAGGATACTTAGGAATTAGCTAATTATTTTATGCAACGATGATGCAGGAGAATCACTCCACATCATCAAGTGCCAGCCAGCCAGCACATCAAGCACGCATTCAATGGAGAGGAGAGGCGCAACCCTCTCACTTTCAAATTTCAAATTTGAATTTAATGTATTAAATGTTTGTAAGGCTGGTAGAGTCGAAGTCGTGCCTTTGAGCAGGCTGTAGTTAGTGTCACCTTTAATGGCTGACATGTTGATGGGGATCTAGATCCAATTCAGATTAGATGGCCCATTCAATGTAATTCATTGTAATTAATGAGAGTTGGTGAGGATGGAGGGAAGCGCTCGAGGAGCCCCCTTTTTGTAAAAAGATCCTTTATATCTGTAAGAGTTAGTCTGTAAAGTGGGAAGAGTAGAATAGAGAATAGGTTAGAGAGTAGAGGAAGCCGTGACTCTGTTACAGTCCGGGCTCACATTTTAAAGAGGCATTTCATATTAATAAAATCAGAGCAATTTTTCCTGCATGTTATTATGTGTTTGTTGATGAATGTCTTTATGCGTTTATGATATGTTGTGCATGTGTGTTATTTTGCATTTGCAGGTTACAGACATAAGTCATTTTCTGTTGGGTTATTTGATTCTAGGTCTGGTTCTTTGTGGCTTCATGCAAGAGGTTGCATAACAGAACACTGCAGGTTATGTAAGCCAATGCATAGAGTGCACTTCTGAATTCTGTGGAATTTGGACAGAGTTGTGCCAAGAGGGCACACCAGAGGAAGTATTAGACCCAAGGAGAAACCTCAAGGTTGTTGAACACCTTGGAGGTAATACTATGCAGAGGAAGGCACAGAGATAACAGAACCACTGAGGATTCTGTGGAAGCTCTACCAGGAGGGCATTGAGTAAGTGCATAGAGTGCACAGAAGAACTCTATTCTGATTTCAGAGGAAGGAGAAGTGTCGAGGAGGAAGACACTCACAGAGTCATTAAATACTCTGTCGGCTCAGTAAGGAGTGCTTGAACGGGAGGCTTCCAAGAGGGCACCAATCTCCATTTAAAGGAGAAGGCAAGGGTCGAATCCCTTAGAGGTTCGAGCAGGAAAAGCTCAAGATGGATAGCACAATTATGTCCAGGGACTCTGCAAGGAGTGCAGAGGTTGAGAAAGCTCTTGAGGTTTCAGAGTGAACAAAGCTCAGGAGAGATATCATTGTTCTCATAACCAGCAGAAGTGCAGGCGAGGCACAGAGCCGTGCAAGGTGTGCGCAGGATAGTTGAAGCCTTAGAACTTATCAACCAAGGGGAAAGTTGAAGGACTATTGTTGCAAAGAGTGCACAGGGTTGAAGACTCAAATAACCGGAGTTTATTTGAAAGTTTGCCGCAAGGAGTGCGAGCAAGGCTATTTTTGGAGGCTTGAGTTTGCAAGTGAAATCTCAGGAGGGATAACACCTTTGAACTATTCAAAGGGAGACGAAGATCGAAACCGTCGCATAGAAATTAAGTCAGGAGGGAGAACACTCAGTCATTGGGCAAAAGCCATTGAGGAGTGAATCGGGCGGTCAGAATTCTCCATGGAGAACTCACAAAATCGCGAGGACCATAGGATCCAGTGCAGTTGTAAGGCGGTTAGGAGTTGGATGAACTCACCACCCTAATATCAAGAATCAACATGAACCATTGATCGTGGTTCAATATGAGCCGTTGATCTCGTTTCAACCCACATTGTTGGATCATTTCGTGGATTTGGGGTTCGTGAGTTTGGAGGGAAGACCAAATTCTTGGTTTTGCAAAGTCCAGAGTTGCGAGGAGTAGGGAAGGAGATCCAGACCGTTGGATCCATGCCATGGGAGAACTGTTGGATCAGAACCTACACGTGGTATCGCGTATCGAGGATTTGGGGTTGAAAGAATTTCTTTTCGACTGCAAAAGTTGTGAAGTGTCGAGCATCGAGTGCTCATATGAACAGATGGAACATTCTCTAGGTGGGTTCCGCGTGGTTGACAGGTGGTGTAACAACAAGCGCCCAGAGAAAAGTGGAAGCGGGTGACATGTAGTGGACACACATCGCCTAGGAAGGAGTCAACCCATTGTTGACTTATCGCGTTTCAGGGATTCGCAAAGGAGGAGTCTCAGGGTTCAAAACTCCAACTCGCGAAGTCATGAGTTGCGAGTAGTGCTAGCACTTAGCCCTAGACGATGGTTATGTGCGGAAAGCGCTAACAAGGAGGAGCCATATCTGTATCGCATCTCAGGTATCAGCGTTTGGAGAAAGAGGAGTCAAGGGTCTTCGACTCACAAACTCGTGAGTTGTGATTTGCGCTTGCGCTAAGGCCCGGTTGTGGTTGCATGGAGATGTAAGGCTTGTGCCTGGTGTTAAGTTTTACAGGGCGGGTTTTCATGAAGGACCTGTGGATCGGATTCATGAGGTTCCAATAGGGATCCGAGCGAGCCACTTTGGCTCAAGGAGAATTTAGAATGATCCTGTGAAGATCACGGCCCGAGTTTCGGGGGTCTGCATCAGTTGATTAAGTCTCAAGTTGCGAGGAGCAGGGAAGGATATCTAGACCGTTGGATCCATGCCATAGGAGAACCATTGGATCAGAACCTCCGAGTGGTATCATGTATCGGGGGTTTGGGGTTGAAAGAATTTCTTTTCGACTGCAGAAGTCACGAAGTGCCAAGTGCCAAGGGCTCGTATGAACATGTGGCACATCCGCTAGGTGGGGACTGCATGGTTGACAGGTGACGCAACAACAAGCACCTAGAGAAAAGTGGAAGATGATGACAAGTGATGGACACATGTCGCCTGGGAAGGAGTCAACCCATTGTTAACTTATCACATTTTGGGGATTCATAAAGGAGGAGCCCGAGGGTTCAACACTCCAACTCACGAAGTCACGAGTTGCGAGTAGTGCTAGCACTTAGCCCTAGCCGGTAGTTATGTGTGGAAAGCGTAACCAGGAGGAGCCATATCCGTATCGCATCTCAGGTATCGGCGTTTGGAGAAAGAGGAGTCGAGGGTCTTCGAATCACAAACTTGAGAGTTGCGAGTTGCGCTTGTGCTAAGGCCCGGTTGTGGTCGCATGGAGATGTAAGGCTCACGCTTGGTGTTAAGTTGTGTAGGGAGGGTTTTCATAAAGGACCTGTGGATCGAATTCGTGAGGTTCCAATAGGGATCTGAGGGAGCCGCTTCGGCTCGAGGAGAATTTAGAACGATCCTGTGCAGATCACGGCCCGAGGGTCAGGGGTCTGTGTCAAATGACTATCTTTGAATAAGTCCCATTAGATAAAAGTGAATATATATTCAATGTAAAAGGGTACACTTTATAAGGCCTACTAAGTAGTTGGTACCCATTAGTGGTGGGACCATAAGTAGTTAGATGTTTTCTATAGAAAATTTATTTAAGGAGATAGGAGACTATCGAATGTTTGTCTTGTATTGTGCATTTGGAGCTCTGCTTAGTGGAAGGTTAGCCCACCTTAAGAGGGAAATGAACATTGTATTCTTCTTCTCATTATCAATATACAAGGGTATTTTTACAAAATTTATCTCATTGTCACTTGTTTATGGTTAATATGCAATGTATTCTTTGTATACTTGGTTGTGTTCCAATTTTAAAGGGTTAATTAGGAACACCACAAGTGATATCAGAGCTCTTTCCTAATCCAACATGCTTCCGAATTTTAGTATAATTTTTTTTGCAGGCTAGAAACATGTTTCAATGTCTTTAAATAATGCAATGATATGTCATTCAATAGTTAAAAATACGATCAAGGAAGAATACACATAGGAAATACAAGTGGAATCATATTGTTGGAAACCCTTGTAATCCCTATTGGTACCTCTCTGAGTAGTATCACATCAAACACCACCTGTATATGGAATCTCACTTCCATGGACCTTCGTGTATATTGGAATTCCCGTAGGTATACTTGAACCAACCCTAGATCGACCAATCGCTTGTTTCTATAGCACATAGAGAACAAGACTCAAGTATATCACTCTCTAGTTCCCAAGTAGTCAGCAGTCTCTCTAAATATGCTCCCTTTTGTGCCTTACGACATTAATTTATTGCCTCCTTAGTTTTGCAAGTCTTTCTTGATCATATTTTTAAGTTACATGGCAAGCACACTTCCATTGTCTTGGAAAGAGACCTTAAATTCACTAGAAATTTTAGCATGAACTATTTAAATTATATGGTACCTAGCTAAAAATGAGCAGTGAATATCAACCCCAAATAGATGATCAAACTAAAATGGTCAGCAGGTGCTTAGAAACCTATTTCAGATGATTCACCTATGAAAAACCTCACCAATGGGCATAATGGATTCCCCTTGTAGAGTGGTCTTACAATACCTCTTATCATGGAGCTACCAAAATGACCCCATATGAAGTTGTTTATGGCCAAAAACCATTTTCAATCACTTCCTATTTACTAGGTGCTTCCAAGGTTCAAACAGTGGATCACACACTCCTAACTAGAGAAGTGAATCTTCGCATACTAAAGGACAATTTGTTTGTGGCTTGTTATCCCCGATATCTAGGGATAACTAGGAGATCATGTCTCGAGGCCCACATGTTCCTAGACATGGAGTACGAGAGCGGATCGACTTGATCATGGCCCTTGAGGGCCCATCTTTCTTCTTCTCAACCAGACTTGTCCTGACAGCAGTACCAGCCTCCATCACTACCGGCCTGGTCTTGCATCAGAGAGGGCTCTTTCTCCATGAGGTAATTGGTCTGAGGTATCATGGTATGTGTCATATTTGATCATTATAACCTTCTTATATATGCATTTGGTTTCTTTCATTTCGGATGACTGCTTGGATCTTACACTAATCCACTTGACCATTGTTGGGGTGATTGATGGGGCAACTTAGCAAGCCGGTATTCATGGGTTTTGGTTAGCCACCAAGGGGGGTTTGCAAAGCCATCATCCGCTCCCACCATCATATCACTTTTCCATCTTATACCCCGCTCATCCATCCCATTCCCTTAGTCTGGCCATTAGGATGACCTTCCAGGATACATCTTGTCTTGTGGGAAGAAGGGGCTAAAGGCCCAGGGGGTAAAAGAAGCTGGTAAAAGATAAAAGCCATAGGAAAAGAAAACCTATAGATTCTTCGCCCAGGGGATCCCCGAGAAGGCAATAAAAAGCCTCTCGATAAGAAAATAAGGGACCCTAAGAAAAATAATAATAAATAAATGCAAGACCTAACCAAGAGGATGGGAGGTCTCATCACGAGCCGGCCCATTATGTTCATAGGTATTTAGCGGTATGACATTGCCACTATCTGGTCACCAAACCAGGGCAGT
>ML783715.1:839735-867228 GCA_009831015.1 Picea engelmannii
GCTTTGAGTCATTAATTACATTTGCAAGCTTAGTTGACCAAACGTCCTTCTCATTGTCTATAAAATTGACATAAATTAGGGCCGACGTCACCCATTTCTGCAATAGTGACGCAGCAACATTATATATGTATGAGCATATTTATGATATTTACTGGATTGTGATATAATAAAGATTTGATTTCACACATTGAATGCCTATATCTCATTTGTATTTATTGAGGAAGTGTTACAAGCCTTTATCTTTGATTTGCAATCATTGACTTCGTCAATAATTACTTTTGATCATTGCTCATGTATATGTTGAAGATAGTCATTAATGCTTGAAATACTAACCACTSCAGCACATTTTAGTTTCATTTGTCTTGTCTCGCAAACAGGTGCTCGTTCAGTGATATATCTCTTCTTTGACTATCTCATTCTTGGCAGTAATCTGTGAAAGGGAATCTCTTACCTTGATCCTTAAACCTTTATCCCTTCAGAAAACCAGATTACATAGGGACGTCTCCCTTGGACTAGCCATCCTAAATAGAAAGAGCCCCCCATCGAGGTGACAGTGGGTGGGGAAGCTCCTGTTACGCCAGTTTGAAGCCTTGACTCAAGCTAAACTAAACCCTTCCTACAAACTGTGCGATAACATGGCTCAAAACATAATGAAGTAACAAAAAATTAACATTACTCAAAATGTTCTTTTGCAGCAAGGTATCATGTGTTTTTTCAACTTCAACCCTATAAACAAGCATCACTCAAAGACAAAACACCTTAGAAATTAGCGCCCAAGTTCTATGGACCCTATGATATTATCTAATGCATTGGACAAGTGGCCTACAAATTGTCTCTTCCATCCCACTCCAATATTCATCTGCTATTTCATGTGTTTTTTTGTCTAAAAAAGGTCATGGGATCGAAGTGTAAGGTGCAAACCAGCTTACTAGAACTTGATGAGGAAGGCTCTATTTGGCTTCATTCAACACTGTTATTGGGTACTATAGAGCATCAATTGCACTAGTTCATATTCATAGAATTATTTATCTATTAGAAATGCATTCCATGTGGAGATGCCACATGGGAACCAGCTACGATCCTACAACAATTTCATCATCTTCATCCTTGAGGACAATGTTTCTTTTGAAGGGTGAGGGAATGTTAGGTTCATTTCCTAACCTCCCTACTTTAGGCTACTTAGGAGTTAATTAATTATTGTATGTTTCCATCCTCTTTGATTGGATAGTAGTGGATATATATTCAATGTAAAAGGGTCCACTTTATAAGGCCCACTAGGTAGTTGGTACCCATTAGTGATAGGACTCCAAGTAGTTATGGTTTTTGCTATGGAAAAGTTATTTAAAGAGATAATAAACTATGGAATGTTTGTATTTTGTTTTGTATTTGGAGCTCTTCTTAGTGGAAGGTCACCCCACCTTAAGAGGGAAGCAAACATTGTATTCTTCTTCGCATGATCAACACACACAGGTATTTTTACAAATTTATTCTTATTGTCTCTTGTTTATGGTTGATTTGCAATTTTATTATTTGTATGAGTGGTTTTGTTCCAATTTCCAAGGGTTAAGGAACACCACAAATAACCATTGGGGATAGTGGATGGGGACACTGTTCAAAATGACAATACTATTGAAATCACTATCTTAAATAAATTTAAAGAGTCAAGTTAGTCTAACCTGAGTGGTTGTGGGATGGAGTGTTATCCTTCCCACCTAGTTTTTATTCTCATAAAGTGACATGTTAAGTTTATTATGATTATATTTTTGTAATCGCTACAAGCCATGTTGTTGACTTGGCCTCGTGCCCTGAAGAATCAAGGGTTTACCCTAGGTACCATCCTCAAAATAAGGGGAAGTGCAAGGAGTTTTCCCCACAATATATTACCTAGAAAAAAAACAAAAACTAAGTTTAATTAGAAAACTTGGAATGATAGGGAGACTCAAAATAATATATAGTTGATTTAATAAGAAGAAATCATTAACCCTAAGTTAGAAGTTCAAAATTGTGTATGTCTTTTTATTTTTGTGAGCACAAGAACAAATTCCCATGAACTTCATTGTGAAACGCAAAGACCTAAAATACCCTGGCATAAATGATTTTTTTAAATTTACTAAGAAAATAAAATAGAGGATGATAAGATTATTCTTTTGCAACCTAACCTACAAATACAATAAATCTCATTTTAAAAATATTTTTATATGTGAAGTCTATATTTATTAACCCATAAAAATAAAATAAAATCACAAATTTTGTTTAAAAATTATTTAATTATAAAAAGAATACAATAAATCAAAACAACTAATTACTTTATAATTCCATATATTAAAATTTGAAAGTGATCTTGTTTTTCTTCTTCTTCTCCTTTTCTTTTATTTTTTATTTTTTTCTTTATTTTTTTGAAGATAGAAAAAATTGTCAAAACTTAGATGTCAATCGGTTGTTAAGATAGTTATTATTGGTTTCTATTTGCGAATGTGGGTTGACTCATCACCAATATTCAAGGAAAACCACACCACCTAAAATAATTCATTGGTGTAGTTTTAGGTCTTATTCCAAGACCTAAAAGGAATTTTAGCCTAGATAATAACCTTAGAAAGTCATTTTCCCTTATGATCATCGCTCAAGTTACCTCCAATAAGATCATATATTTTCAAATAACATTTAACCTTAATCCCATACATAAATCCAAATACTATCAGCAACTGCAATTTAACCTTTAACCTGAATTAAAAATAAATAAATTAATTAACAATCTCATAATCATTATCACAATTCATTTTTATAAAATTGAAATTTATATTTTAATTTTTTATATCAGAAAATATTTTCATACACAAAAGTCTCCACTTATTTGTATTACGATTAAGACTTGTGCAAAATTTATGCTCATAAATTTTATAAAATGGGCCCTTGTGTCTCTTCACTTAACTTACAATTATGTGACTTTGTCATGTAACCTAGAATTCTCTAAAGAATCTAAAACTAGACAGATCAAATCTTATAAAAAAATATCTAATAATTTTTTTAAGAGTATGAAAGTTGAAGGTTTTACTTAAAATGAATAATTCCTACTCCAAAAATTAAGGAACGACAATTTGTAACAAGTGAACAAATTTCAATATAGACGTTGTTTAATTGTTCTACGTGTTGTCCCTTTTCATCAGAATTCGGCAATATAAATCTGCATGAAATCACATTTTTTTGTTGTTTAAATTGATTTTTTTAATGTAATAAGGGATTCAGCGTGCTAAAAAAACCTCGGGGCACTCGGATTATACATAATTATCCACTCAAATCTACAAATCCAACAATTTCTCACCGGATTTCGAGAAAAATTAAACAGAAAATATCCTCGAAAAAGGGCGAAAACATAGAATAGTTAGACGATGGCTTTGAGGCGTTGTCTAATTGTTCTACGTTTTGTCCCTTTTCGTTGGAATCCGGCGATATAAATCTTCATGAAATCAAAATTTGTGTTGTTTAAATTGCATTTTTAATGAGTAAATGGATTCAGTGTGCTAAAATACCCATGGGGAACTCGGATTATACATAATTAACCACTCAAATCTGTAAATCCAAAAATTTCTCGTCGGATTTCATGTAAAATTAAATAGAAAATATCCCCGGAAAAGGGAGAAAATGTAGAACAATAAGGATGGTGATAAAAGAATAGTCTCATCTTATATTCATGAATATGATGTTTATGGATATGAGGTTACTTCACTATTTTTATTTAAGCGGTTTTCTATAATTTGATTGTAGATTTGGGTTATTAGAGAGTTTAGTGACAATATTAATGATTGATTTTGTGGTTGGACTCTCCAATAATTCATATAGAAGAGCTCAGCCACAGGGTTAATGATTGATTTTGTAATTTGATTCTTTGTTTATCTAAATCTACAATCAAATTAAATTCAGATTGTTTCTCTTTTTTGAGAGAATGTGAGTATTAATAAATATTTTTATACAGGAACGCCTTTGTTTATTTGAATTTCATGATTTTTTACTATAGTGGGAAAACCTATCATAACTCAACATGTCAAACAACACCGGGATCCATTAATATGGGTTAAATCATCATCGTTTTCAAGGAAAACCATGCCACCTGGAATAACCCGTTGGTGGTCCCTAAGGGGACAAACTTTCACTAGGTCCAAATGCCTATGGGGCTTGGATCGTTAACATGTTTCATTACATCTCAGAAAGATGAGATCTTAGCAAGTAGAATCAATTTTAGGTCATACTCCAAAACCAATTATTTAAATTATTTTATCATATGATGAAACAAGATTGAAGCAAAATTTATTCAAATAAAATTTAAGGAAATTTTATTTTATATATTTGATAAACGACCCCTCGTGTCTTTTCATGTTACTTTTAACGTACAATTCTATGAATTTTCAAAGTGCCTACAATTCTACTTGTCAAAGTGAGGATGACATATCGTTTAGCATAGTCCAAACTTGTACAAAGTCAAAACCCAATGTTAACTTATACCAACAAATACGATAATGTTCACTCAACTTGAGAAAATGCAAATATTTCAATCAGTTAGGAATATGAAGCTGGAATATAATATTGTAGAATATCTTTTAAGATTACAAGTTGAAAATTTTACTTGAAAATAATATTTCGTCGGACCTCTAAAATCATCCAAAAATATTAAGAGTACATGGAACGACAAGTTGTAGCGATTGAATATACATGGTGTAATTTCTTCCCCTCCCCCATGTAAGAAGACTAGTCCCATCATAATCAATATGTGGGTCCTCAACATGTGAAAGGAAAAATGTGAAATGGTAGTACATGTAGGCTATCTGTACAAATTGAAAATCTTAAGGAGTCTATGTGTACAACTCCTATCCTAGCCACACCTAACTTCACAGAAACATTTATTGTGGGGTGTGATGCCTCAAGCCATGGCATTGGTGTAGTTTTAATGTAAGAAGGAAGGCCCCTTGCCTTTCAAAGTAGCCAACTTAAAGGAAAAAACTTACTCAAACCCATTTATGAAAAATAAATGTTGGCCATAATACATGCAGTTAAGAAATCGCACCCTTAACCTAATAGGAAGACACTTCAAAGTAAAAATAGATCATGATAGTTTGAAGTACTTATTGGAGAAACAATTATCTTCAGAAGAGAAACACAAATGGGTTACAAAGATTCTATGATATGAATTTGAAATTATCTACAAGAAAGGAAAACATAATATTGTGGCAAATGAACTTTCAAGGAAAGAAGAAGAAACAGAGGGTTCACTATGTGTTATTTTTATTTCACAATCTGATTGGGTGGACAAAGAAAGCAGAGAATGGAAGCAATATCGAGGGGTATGCAATATCATTCAACAACTACAAGAGGACACCAGTGCATTAGATAAATTTGTATGGGAGAATTATTTTCTATGGTATCATGATTGCCTATATTTATGTAATAATTCCCAACTCAAACAGAAGGTCCTTCTAGAATTGCACACTTCTCCTATAGGAGGACATTTAGGGTTCTTGAAAACTTACCACAGGGTCAAAAACGATATTTTTTGGGAAGCTCTTAAAATTGATGTTCATAATTTTGTGTCTGAATGCATGGTATTTCAACAGAATAAGAGAGAGAAAATCAAGATTCCAAGTCTCTTACAACCATTATCTATAGTAAGCGAACATTGGGAAGAAGTTTCAATGGATTTTATTATAGGTTTACCCAAATCTAAAGGAAATGATATCATCATGGTAGTAGTGGATTGGCTGGAAAAGTATGCTCATTTTTTCTCTCTTTCTCATCCTTTTAGAACAAGTACAATAGCCATAGAATTCATTTAAATAGTTCAAAAGATACATGGAGTCCCCAAGATTATTGTAAGTGATAGAGATTCAATTTTCATTGGAAATTTTTGGATTGAATTATCTTCTTTTTTGGGTATTGAATTGGCTCGTAGCTCATCTTACCATCCTCAATCTGATGGGAAAACTGAGATTATGAATAAATGTATAGAAGGATATCATTGTTTCTTTTCATTTGATAAACAAACAAAATGGGTCAAGTGGTTGCCCTTGGTAGAATGGTGGTACAACACATCCTTCCATACTTCATCAAAAATGTCCCCATTTTTGGCACTTTATGGATATCATCCTCCATTCATAACATCAGCTTCAAAGGGACTATAAAGGTTCAGGTAGTGGAGGAACACATAGAGAAGAAAAAAGATCTTCTCAAACTATTGAAGGACAACTTGGGTAAATGGCACAAAATAGGATGAAACAAAAAGCAGATCAACATTGCAGTTAAATGGAAATTGAAGTGGGGGATTGGGTATTTTTTATGCTACAACCATATAAATAGATGTCCCTCAAGAAGAAGAAAAAGGACAATAAATTAGCACCCAAATATTATGGCCCCTATAAGGCGTTGCATAGGATTAAGAGTATGGATTACAAATTGGAGTTGCCTCCATCTTCATGTGTACATAAAGTCTTCCATGTTTCTTGCTTAAAGAAGGTATTCAATGACAAGATCCCAGTCGAAAATATATTACCAGAGATTAATGAAAAACGGAAAATCATACTAGAAACATAAACAATCCTTGAAACAAGGATTAAGCAGCTACGAAATCAAGCAATTACTGAGTACCTCATAAAAAGGAATAACCTACCAGTGGAATTGGCAACATGGGAAGATGAGTTATTCATGCATAAACACCCTCAATTAGTCAAGTGTTGAGGAAAACACTTGTTTGAAGGGGAGGGGCATGTTAATCCCTAGATAATGTCCCATGTTAAGTATAAAACCCCTTATTAAGCCCTAGATATTGAATTATTATAGTTTTATTGTTATATTTGTATGTAGGATAGAACCCTTCATTGTACCCTTTCATTATAATTCTACCCTTTGTATCCTAAATATATACCAAGGATACCTAGTCTTAGGATCATCTCATCTCATAGTGTACATTGAATATATTATAAAAGGAGGTTTCCCCATCGAAGTGGACTAGTATACATTGATTTCTTATCAGTCTCAAGGTGTTTTTTTGTAACATGAAGGGTTTTGAAATGGCAGACATGGGATATTTTCACTACTACTTGGGTATTTAAGTAACTCAAATCGAAAGCATGTATTCATCTCCCAAAAAATGTACATTGGAGAACTGTTGAAAAAAATTGGCATGGATAATTGTAATTCTCTCTCTACTCTAATGGAACAAAGTATGAAGCTAACATCAAAAGAAGGGAATGAATGTTAGGATGAAACTAAATATATATAGCTTGTATGGAATCTTATCTACCTTACTACTACTACTATACCAAATATTTTATTTGCAGTTGGGATTCTTTCTAATTTCATGAAAAAAAATTATGAAGGACATTGGTGTGATGCAAAGAGAGTTCTAAGGTACTTGAAATAAACTCAATACTTTGGGCTCAAATACTATAATGTGGAAGACTTCAAACTAGTTGGACATACAGATTCATACTTTGATGGGGATAAGGAGAATGGAGTGTCTAATTCAAGATACCTCATATGTCTTGGATCAGAAGCTATATCTTGAAGATCATGCAAATAGTTTGTTTTGTCACATTCCATTACAGAGGAAGAATATGTGGTTATTACAGAAGCAACAAAGGATATTCTGTGGCTCAAGAATATATTAGATGATTTGCAGGAGAACCAAGTAAATGATACTCCACTTTTGATTGAAAACACTTCCACAAAAAAATTGTCCAAGAATCCTAGATTCCTGATCAAACCAAGCAAATCAACACAAAGTACCATTTGATTCGACATCATGTAGAGGCAAATACCATTCAGCTGATACATTGTTTCACAAGTGAGAAAATTGCAGATATCTTAACCAAAGTTCTTAGAAGAGAAAAGCTTGAAAGTTTAGAAATATGCTTGGACTTACAAATGCCCCTTTAAATGAAGGGAGGGAATGCCAGTTACCTAATCCTTAGGATTATGATACTATAAATATTATTGTAAATATTTAATCTAGGATAAAATTAAGAGTCATAGGTGAAATAGGAACAATCATTTGACCTTTGGGAAGATGAAACCAAAAATCATCGATTTGTATATATATATTTCACTCACTTTAATACAAAATTTATTATGTATGGATTTATTCATCTCTAGCCCATCACAATCCATCCTCCTTCCTACCATGTGTCCCTAACACCCAATATGACAAAGGTTGTGATGGTATTTAATTATGCAAGCACAAGCTAATAAACATGGAAAATGAGAGCTTTCTATCATTGCTTCATTCAAGGCTCAAAAGAGGTTCAAATAGAAATTTAGTTTATAGGTTAAAGTTAGGATCCTACCCTAAAATACCTACTTTAGGATACTTAGGAGTTAGCTAATTATTTTAGGCAATGATCCTCTTTGAATAATTCCCATTGGATGGTAGTGGATACATATTCAATGTAAATGGGTCCACTTTATAAGGCCTACAAGGTAGTTGGTAACCATTATTGGCGAACCACAAGTAGTTAGGGTTTTTTCTATGGAAAAGTTATTTAAAGAGATAGGAGACTATGGATGTTTGTCTTGTGTTGTGTATTTGGAGCTCTTCTTAGTGGAAGGTCACCTCGCCTTAAGAGGCAAATGAACATTGTATTATTCTTTTCATTATCGATATACAAGGGTATTTTTACAAATTTTATCTTATTGTCACTTTTTTATGGTTAATATGAAATTTTATTCTCTATACACTTGGTTGTGTTCCAATTTTCAAGGGTTAATTAGTAACACCACAATTGGTATCAGAGCTCTTTCCTAAGCCAACATGCATCTGAATTTTAGTATATTCTTTTTGTAGGCTAGAAACATGTTTTAATGTCTTTAAATAACACAATTATATGTAATTCAATGGTTAAAACTATAGTCGAGGAAGAATATACATAGGAAATACAAGTGGAACCATATTGTTGGAAACCCTTGTAATACCTATTGGTACCCCTCTGAGTAGTATCACATCAAACGCCAAATGTATATGGAATCTCACTTCCATATACCTTCAGGTATATTGAAATTACCCTAGGTATACTTGAACCAACCCTAGATTAACCAATCGCTTGTTTTTATAGCACATAGAGAGAAAGACTCAGGGAGATCACTCTCTAGTACCCAAGTAATCAACCATATCTCTAAATATGCTCATTTTTGTGCCTTACAACATCAATTTACTCCCACCTTAGTTGCCCAAGTCTTTGTTGATCACATTTTTAAGTTACACGGAATGCACACTTCCATTGTATTAGAATGAGACCTTACCTTCACTAGAAAATTTTAGCAAGAACTATTTAAATTATAGGGTGCCCAGCTAAAAAAGAGCAGTGAATATCAACCCCAAATAGATGGTCAAAATAAAATGGTCAACAGGTGCTTAAAAACCTATTTTAGATGATTCACCTATGAAAAACCTCACCAATGAACACAATGGATTCCCATTGTAGAGTGGTGATACAATACCTCTTATCATGGAACTACGAAAATGACCTCATATGAAGTTGTTTAAGGCCAAAAACCATTGTCAATCACTTCATATTTACTACGTTCTTCCAAGGTTCAAGTAGTATATCACACACTCCTCACTAGAGAAGCCATTCTTCACATACTAAAGGATACTTTGGTTATGTCTCAAAACATAATGAAGCAACAAGCAGATGAACATCACTAAGAATGTTCTTTTGCAGCAAGGGATCATGTGTTTATTCAACTTCAACCCTATAAACAAATATCACTCAAAGAAAAAACACCTTAGAAATTAGCACCCAAGTTCTATGGACCTATTGACAATTCCAAATGCATTTCAAGCATGTAAGGGAGAATGTCTGATGGTAGGTCCCAATTAGACCTACTCTCATTTGGTGTAGCATTTCCAACCAATATGTGGGCCTGGTTTCCACTAAAAATTAAAAGAAGAAAAAGGGGAAAGACGATGAACTGTCCCCCAAAGAATTCTAATTAACTCTAAATCTAATCTAAAACAAAAGAAAACTAATCTAATCTAACTACATCTAATCTATCTTATGTAAGAACACATCTAATAGATGAATACAGTATAAGATGATATCATCGGTTGTAGAAATAGCTCATTATAAACAAAAATATATGAAAACAATAATGAAACAGATATAAACGTAAATAGTTATAAATTACACATGCAACACCATTCATGTATCCATTAGAAATCTTAAATGCATAATCAGCTTAAATAACATGTACATAAATAGTTCATATAACAAATTATTCAAGAAACTCATGAAACAACCGCATATGAAGAATAGTCTCATATACAGTCACAAAACATTCATGATCCTGAAATGTCTTTTACTCTTTATTGAAACAAAGATAAGAGTACCATTTGAAGCTAGAATGGGTGAAATTACCTCTCTTCATACAATGAATTCTCTTTTATAAAATAAGAGAGACTCTTCATTTCCTATAACTAATCATTTATTTCGGTTACAACTTTTCATTTCATCTCCCTTCGTTTTGCTATCTTACAATTTGATTTTTTCTTACATGTTTATTAATAAATATATTTCACTGCGAACATAAGTTAAGAAGACTTTTAAATTTTTCATATTCATGTTGTATGAATTCCACGAGTCACCATTATTGGAAATATATTCAATTTCGCCCAACTACATTCACTTCTATTCTTCAATTTTTCTAAGCGTTTAGTGATCAATCTGGTAAAAAGGACTTTACTAAAATATTCTTCATTGTTCCATATTTCCAATGAGCTATCTCACACTTGATTTAACCACCCAAAACTTGAGATACGCATTTTGGAACAATTCACGATCCATCTCCAATTAAATCCATGCCACATTTTCTCCTGAATTTTATGGGAATTTTTGTTGTTGATATGGTTCAAATTAGTCTTATAATCTGTTATTATCTCCATTATCTTTACAAAAAGTCCTCTCTTTCTTCATTTGGCTTCTTGGATAATGCGTTATGGCTCCATGAAGTTTGCACAGTCAATTTTCCCTCTAAATTCGTGGCCTTCTATTTTATGTGATTTATGAAGTTTTTCTTTACTTTTCTGACTTGAAGACCTCTCCCAATGCATTCTTTGTCTCGATAACTTTTCAACAGAGTATCATGGGCTTGATTCCAACACTTGTAGCTCAAGATATGTTTGTTTGAAAATCAACACTCAGCAATCCTTGATCTGCATGTGGGTGAATTTGGGTCGCTGATCTTTAACCTAAAAATACAAATCCCACATACATAAGGAAATCCAAAACTGAATGGTTTAAATAGTTTTATCCCCCTTAGATAATTTGTATAAGAACCTAGAGAAGGCATATGACCTCAAGCTCATATTGTAATTTTGAGCAATAATCCTAGTTAAAATAAGAAAATAAAATAAAAAGAAATAAAAATAGAAAAATAATTAATTTAATTAACCTACATTAAAAATAAAGTTAATAAATAAAAATTAATAGAATTAACCCCAAATCCACATGAAAATAAAAAATTAATAATAAAAAACAAAAATTAATCCCCCACCCTTATGCAATCATCAAAAATATAAAAATATGTGTTAGATAACCTTCTCGGGGTCATGGGTAGTAACTTTCAAATCTGATGAGCTAGCATTCCAATGGCTTACGATGGATCCAATATCTGATGATGGCTTGTTGGAATGGAATGTCTTGGGATGGTAATAAATCACGGTAGCTCAACACTCCGAGCACACTCCTCTTCGATGGTCTATCAGACTGATGATAGCTCAACATTGTTAGACTCCGACGACTCTCAGACTATGATGGGTCAGGATGGTAAGTTAAGGAGTGTTATGTGAGCTCTGATGGCTTGCCCTAGGATTCTAATGTTTCCATTCTGATGGAACCTCTCAATAGTTAAGCTTGAGGTCCAAAAAATTATTATAATATTCTATGGTTCCAAAGGCATTTGGGATCAAACTTTCAATGGGTAATTTCAATAGATATTTACAATAAATATTAAAACTATCTTGAAGCCTAAGTCTTGCTATAGCATAATTCGTAATGTCTTTCCAAAATATTCAGGAGGGGCGGTAGGGATTCCATGAAGTTAGGAGGTGTGTCTTAATGGTAATTCTCCATGGAATTTACCATGAAGTAAAGGTGATGACCAACGGGAAGAAACCTGGAGAGAGGTCTCATGAGATATTATGTTGAATTTTAATGAGTGAGATGAAAAATATAAAAAGTTAAATTAAAATCAATATGAAATTAAATCAAATGAGAAAAATAAAATGAATATGTACAACCTAGAACTGAGGTGATAAAAAAGGGAAAACAAAATTAAAATGAAAATTAATATGGAAAAAATGATGTACATATTATACATTAGGTTTTATGCAAAATACTCCATGTAACAAATAGTTTAACCATGTAAAAACATTTTTGAGGTGAACTTTATTTACCCCATGTAAAAATAAATATCTAGAGTAACTCTGGGGAAAACCATGGGGAATAATAAATAGTGGGAAATTATCATGTGCAATCAAACCATGTGGTTTTTCAAAACCAAGAGTAAAATGGAAATAAATAAATACAAAAATAACAAATAAACGTAAAATAAAATAAAAAATAAGAAATAAATAAAATTCTACAAATTATGTACAAAAATAATAATAAAATAAAAAATAGAAAAATGAGGCCAATTTACACACGAGTCAAGGTTCTGGATAAGGATCAAGGTCATGGCTTCATCAATACAAAGGAAATAGGTTCAAAACTAGTTGAGTTTTAGACAAGACAAGGCTTAGTCCATAATGCTAACTATTGGCTTCAAATGACAAACATGATTCCCAATAGGGAGAGGTCTAGGAAAGAGAAATAAGATCAAGGGATTCCCCCACATGCATTTCAAGGTTGGAGAGGCCATGTAAATGAGGTGGCCCTGCAAACCTACTCCTACAACCAAAGAAAATATGAGATGATTTATGCAATTAAGAAGATGCTTGCCATTATACCATAAACATTACATCCCCTACCTTTAATCAAACTTATGAATGAGTGTTGGGCTTGTTCAAAGATAATCATGGGTGGTTGTAGATAAGTTTCCTGAAAACTATATATTCCAAGTCTCAAACTCAAAATAAGGATTAGTGATCTTGTGATTCAAGTTAAGAGTGAAACAAAATAATATGATCAATATATAAGAGCATAAAGATGAAATCATTAGGCACAACATACAAGAAAGATGATGCAAAATGAAAACATGTTCTTCATTTAAGTCATCCATTCAAAAATCCCCAAGAGAAAACTCATTCAAGACATGCAATATAACATCAATCTCTACAACCATATAGGATCATCAAATGATTTGAAATCTACACAAGGTCCCAAAGATAAGTTGTCAATTTCATCATACAAATGTCAATGAAGCATCAAGAAGCATAACATCACAAGGATTATTAAACCTCCATAAATAAAATAAACATTAGGCTCATAGTAGTAGAGGATTAGGCATTAGTGTTCAAATTTTAGTAGGGGACCATGTCCTTTCGCTTGTGAGAGAAAAGGTAAAGGGGGATTGTTGTGGCCACAACATGACCCTATGATATTATCCAACGCATTGGACAAGTGGCCTACAAACTAGCTCTTCCATCCCACTCCAATATTCATCTGCTATTTCATGTGTTTTTTTGTCTAAAAAGGTCATGGGATTAAAGTGTAAGGTGCAAACTAGCCTACTAGAACTTGATGAGGAAGGCTCTATTTGGCTTCATTCAACATCATTATTGGGTACTAGAGAGCATCAATTTCACCAGTGCATAGTGAGTGAAGTATTGATCTAGTGGAAAGACATGCCATGTGGATATATCACATGGGAACCAGCTACGATCCTACAACAATTTTCTCATCTTCAACCTTGAGGACAATGCTTCTTTTAAAGGGGAAGGACATGTTAGGGTACTACCCTAACCTCCCTACTTTAGGCTACATAGGAGTTAGTTAATTATTGTATGTGTCCATTCTCTTTGAATAAGGTTTATTGGATAGTAGTGGATAGATATTCAATGTAAAAGGGTCCACTTTATAAGGCCCACTAGGTAGTTGGTACCCATTAGTCATAGGACTACAAGTAGTTAGGGATTTTTCTATGGAAAAGTTATTTAAAGAGATAGGAAACTATGGAATGTTTGTATTGTGTTGTATATTTGGATCTCTTCTTACCAATGGAAGGTCACCCCACCTTAAGAGGAAAGTGAACATTGTATTCTTCTTCGCATTTTTTTTTTTAGAAATGTTTGCCACTTGCAGGGCCAACATTTCAATCGTTGGATAAGAAACCACAACCTAGGGACATCTAAGCCATCAAAATCACTCAAGGATTGCACCCAGCCAGGGCCTGGGCCGCACCAACTCTTAACATGGCTAGATTTTTGGGTGTCTCATCCTGACTAAACACACCGTAAGGGTGTTGAACTTGGGTCACCTAGCAAATGAAACCCACACCTTAACCAATTGAGCTAGTGGGAATTAACACTGGTCTTTCGCATTATCAATATACAAGGGTATTTTTATAGATTTTATCTTATTGTCTCTTGTTTATGGTTAATTTGCAATTTTATTCTTTATATAATTGGTTGTGTTCCAATTTTCAAGGGTTAAGGAACGCCACAATTAAGCACTAGGGATAGTGGATGGGGGCGCTATTCAAAATAACAATACTATTAAAATCACTATCTTAAATAAACTTAAAGAGTCAATTTAGTTTAAACTGAGTGGTTTGTCAGGAAATGAAGGACACTTCCACACTAATCCTAGCAGAAGAGAAGAAGAAATTAATCAAGAAAACAAATGACACAAGCAATCACACAGTACATCGAGATTTTACCCTGGAAACCCTTAACCGGAAAAACCAACATTCCTTCGAGTGTTCTTATCTCTTGTTGTATTGTTCATTCAGAATAAAAGGTTACATGTCTAACCCTGGCCCACACCTAAGACACAATCGACATCATACCCTCTTGCACAGGAAAGAACAACCCTGTAGCCAATTTAGTTTACATATGCATGACCAACAACCTACACTTACACATGCATTAACCTGCAAAAGTTCATTTTACGATTACCTTACAATAGAAGAAATAACAACTGCATCAACAACAAAATAATTTATGGCCTTACAACACACCTCTTTATAGGATTTACAATAGGAAAACCCCTAAAGATTGGCGCCCAAAAACAGTTATAGATCCATGCATATCATTGGCACAAATCCTGCAAATCTCTGGATTTTTTTACAATCGAATCCAAGTCTGGTTTACCAATCGGCCTTCATCTGGTATATAGTCGGTCATCTCATGCCTGCACTTCAACCTCTTTTCATTTGGCTTGTCATCAATATCTTAGACTTCGACTTTACCCGGTCGACTCCCTCGACCTTCGACTTGATTTCGATCTACCTCAACTTATGACCTATTTTCGATCCACCTCAACTTCGACTTGTTGTCAATCTACCTTGACTTTGAATTGTTTTCGATCCACCCCGACTTTGACTTGTTTTTTATCCACCTTGACTTCAATCATCATTTGATTCACCTCGACTAGACATTCATTGCAAATAATATAACAACCCAACATTTTCCCACTTGTTGTCTTCTTTACTGAAACAGGAGATTCCTAAACTTTAGTTCATAGACCCAGGGAAGCAATGTCCATTGCCTCTTTGCACCAAGAGAAATTCACAACACTCATATACTTGGTCAACGAGTCTGCTATGTTTTCCAACATCTCTACTTTCTCCAGTAGCACCTTGTTACTTTCTACCGTAATTCTTTCGAAATGGTATTGTACATCAATGTGCTTAGTCTTTGAATGATAAGTAGGGTTCTTTGCCAGAAATATTGTGTTTTGACTATCGCAACTTACCTTCATAGCTCTATGCTCAAACCTAATTCATGAAAACAACATTTGAAGCCATACCACTTCTTTTCTTCCATGAGTGGCCACCATCTATTCAGATTATGTTGTCAACAAGGTTACGACTGCTTATTGCTTACTCATTCAGCTTATTGCTCCAACGAACATCTTGAAGACATATTCATTGGTTGACCTTCGTTGATCCATATCTCTAGCCCAATCAGCATAAACAAAGCCATGTACATTTAATTTACCACTGACACCTCCATGTTTTCCTTGGTAGCATATAGTATAGTCCTTCGTGCCACACAGATACCTGAATACTCTCTTGAAAATTGTTCAGTACTCCTTTCCAGGTGTCGACATGTACCTTCTCAACACTCCCACTACATGGACAATCTGGTTGAGTGCATACCATTGCATACATTAGAATTCCTACCACACTTGCATATGGAACACGTGCTATGTCCTCTATTTCTTCCTATTCCTGAGTACATTTTTCAGCAGTAAGCCTTGCTCCCACATGGATTGGCACCTTCTCCGGTTTGCAATCCTGCATGTTGAATCATTTCAAAATAGTTTCAATATACTTCATTTGATTCAACCAGAAATTTCTAGCAACTTGGTCTCTTTTAATCTCCATTCCTATAATGAAGTTAGTTGCATTGAGATCCTTCATGTCGAACTTGGAGGATAGCTTCTTCTTCACCTCCTTTATTGCATCCATGTTGTTTCCAATCAGCAACATGTCATCGACATACAAAGCTACATATACGAAATGCCCACCTTCTTCCTTGAAATATATGCAGTGATCAAATTTTATTCTCACAAATCCCAAACCAAGGTTGTATGTGTTAAACTTCTGATACCACATCCTTGGAAATTGCTTTAGACCATAAAGGGATCTTTTGAGTTTTCACACCAACTCTTACTTTCCCTTTACTACAAATCCTTCAGGTTGTTTCATGTAGATTTCTTCTTCCAGATCCCCATGTAGGAACGTTGTCTTCACATCCATGTGTTCTATCTCCAGATTGAATGTTGCAGCTAGAGACATTATTACTCTAATGGAAGTTAGTTTTGAAATAGGGGAAAAATATCACCAAATTCGACTCCCTCGACTTGGGAATATCCTTTTTCTACCAGTCGATATTTGAACTTCTCGACTTGTCCTACGACATTCATCTTCTTATTGAACACCCACTTGTTACTGACGATATTTATTCCACTAGATAACTTGACTAAATCCCATGTCTCATTCTTGTACAAGGATTCCATCTCTTCGACCATGGTGTCCTTCCAAAGTTTACCCTCTGTCAAGTCGACTACCTCACCGACCGACTTGGGATCATCGTCGATGGAAGTAACATGAATGCGGAATGAAATTCATGCAGACTATACCTTTCAACTGGAATTCTTTCTCTTTCTGACCTCCTTATCACCAAATTCAATTGTTCCACCTCTTCCTCAGATTCAGTCAACTCATCTGAATCATCTTCTTCATTCCCCAGTTCAAACTGCATCGTATCAGGATTATTCTCGGTCTGAACAACTTCCTCAGGCTCAAACTTACATCTGACTTCTCTAAAGAACACATCTCGACTGTACATTGTTCTCATTGATGCAGGATCCCAGAGCTTATATTCTTTCATCCCTTCTTTGTATCCGATGAAAATACATTTGACTGCCTTCTTGTCCAACTTTGTCCAGCTTGCTCCTCTTTTCCTTGGGAACATGCATAAATGCATCACAACCAAGCACTTTGAGATGTGCCACTGAAGGATTCTTACCTGACCATACCTCATTTGTATTCGTGTCAACTAGCGCCGACGAAGGAGACATATTCACCAGATATCTTGTAGTCTTGACTGCCTCCGCCCAGAATTCTTGTGTAAGCCTAGCACCATTGAGCATGTTCCTTTCCTTATCCATCAACGTTCTGTTCATTCTCTCGGCAAATCCATTTTTTTGTAGGGTATATAGTGTTGTGTTTTTGCGTTCTATGCCACACTTCTTATAGAATTGATCAAATTATTTTCCACAAAATTCACCACCATTGTCAGTTCTCAACACGTTAATCCTCTTCTCTGTCTGGTTTTCCACAAGAGCTTTAAACTCCTTAAATCTCTAGAAAACCTCTGATTTATTCCTCAGGAAATATATCCATGTCTTCATGGAAAAATCATCTATGAAGGAGACATAATACAGGGATCCACCAAGTGAAGGAACTGTAACCGGGCCAAACACATCACTATGCACCAGTTTTAGAATCCAATTTTCTCTTGTCGATCCAGATGGGAAGCTCACTCGACTTTGTTTCCCATATATGAAATGTTCACAAAAGTCGACTTCTAAACCACATTCAAGAAAACCTTGGACCATACCTTTGCTTTGTATAGCTCGAAGTCTTTTTTCTCCAATGTGTCCTATCCTATCGTTCCATAGTCTGGTCAAGTCAATTTCATCATGTCTTGTCGATTCGACTTGAACCAACTTAGCTCGAGTTGTGTCAACATCGAGTTGATTCAAATCACAGTCGAGTCGATTTCAGGAGCAACGATGTTGTTGCATCCAGTCGAGTCGACATTCCCTAAAAACTTGTAGAAGGTACCAATCCGAATTCCTTTCATTAAGACCATCACACCTCTGACCATCTTGCACGAATCCTTCTAAAAAAGAGTATGCACACCTCCATCACTCATCTTGCTAACACATATTAGGTTTCTTTCCAAACCTAGAATTTGTAGCACACCTAGAAGGGTCCTTTTCCTCTCATCCTGCAGTGTCAGTTGTACTCTTCCCCATCTGAAAATTCTAGTTTTTGAGTCATCCCCCAAGAACACATCACCCCCATCATGTCATTCATATTCACAAAACCATTATTTATGTGGTTTCATATGATAGGATTCTCCTAAGTCGATGAACCAAACATATTGATCCGACTGTGTACTGGTCAACGCCAGGTACACATCACCTCCCTTTTCTAAGGTCATCTTTCTCTCAGTCAATTCCTTCCTGTCGGATCCATCACTAACTTATGTTTCCTTCAACTTATAGTCCTTTTTATAATACCCAAATTTACCACATTTCTAGCATCTTCGCGTCGACTGAACCAAGGATTTAGATCTACCCTTCGACTTAAACTTTCTATCGAAGAATATGCCTTTATATTTGTCTATCAATCAACCTCTCACTACCAGAGCATGTCCATGTTCTTTCTTCTCATTTCTTCCGACAACAAAAAAGAAACCACGTCCTCTAGCGCTAGCGTGGTTGTATTACTCTCAATAACCACAACTAAGCTATCCCAGGAGTCTAGAAAAGAACATAATAGGCTTATACACTTCTCCTCATCAGTTATATTTATATCCATGGACAATAACTGGCTTAACATGGTATTAAATGCATTTAAATGCTCATCCACCGAACTAACATCACTCATCCTCAGAAGATACAGTTTCTTTTTGAGAAACAACATATTTACCAGAGATTTTGACTGGTATAAACTTCCCATATTGTCCCACAGTTTCTTGTCTGAATATTCACCTAAGACATTCAATAACAGCAAATCTACAAGACCAAGTTGAATTGTACTTCTTGTTCTTCTTTCGAGTTTCTCCCATTCTTCCATCGACACGCTTGTCCGCTGGGTACCTGGACAAACTGTTGTCCTTTGTTCTCGACATACAAGAAGATCTTTCATTTTAAGTTTCCAAACTAAAAATTCTAGCCATTAAATCTTTCTATCTCTATTTTGGAACTGCTCGCCATTCTTTACCATGATCTTTAAAACAATTTATGACTTACGACTCTTATTGTAACTAGGGTTTAGTTCTCAGATTCAAGATTTGCAAATCAAGATCTAATATACTTTCCAAAGAATTACACTGCTCTGATAACTCACTTGTCAGGGCAAACTTAAGCTCAGATACCACATGTAAGGAAATGAAGGACACTTCCACACTAATCCTACCAAAAGAGAATAAGAATTTAATCAAGAAAGCAAAGGACACAAGTAATCACACAGTACACTGAGATTTTACCTTGGAAACCCTTAACTAGGAAAACCAACATTCCTTTGAGCATTCTTCTCTCTTGTTGTCTTATTCATTTAGAATAAAAGGTTACATGCCTAACCTTGGTCCACACCTAAGACACAATCGACATCATACCCTCTTTCATAGGAAAGAACAACCCTGTGGCCAATTCTTCTTACATATGCATGACCAACAACCTACACTTACGCATGCATTAACCTGCAAAAGTGCATTTTATGATTACCTTACAATAGAAGAAAAAACAATTGCATCAACAACAAAAGAATTTATGGCCTTACAACACACCTCTTTATAAGATTTACAATAGGAAAAACCCTAAAGATTGGCGCCCAAACACGGTTAAAGATCCATGCATATCATTGGCTACAAATCCCGTGATTATGTTGCAATCGACTCCAAGTCGGGTTTACCAGTCGGCCTTCATTCGGTATCTAGTTAGTCATCTCATTCTCGCACTTCGACCTCTTTTCGGTTGACTTGTCATTGATATCTTCGACTTCGACTTTACCCGGTCGACTCCCTCGACCTTCGACTTGTTGACAATCTACCTCGACTTACGACCTGTTGTTGATCCACCTCGAATTCAACTTGTTGTTGATCCACCTTGACTTCGAATTTTTGTCGATCCACCTTGACTTCGATCATCAGTCGATTCACCTTGACTAGACTTTCACTACAAAGAATATAACAACCCAACATGGTTGTGGGATGGAGTGTTATCCTTCCCACCTAGGTTTTATTCCCGTAAAGTAACATGTTAAGATTATTATGAGTATATAATTCTGCATAGGGAAATGGAAAAAGGCCTTATGTGCAATATTTCATAGGGTGAGGGTTCTTCATTGGAGCTCTGCAATATTAGGGTTCACATGCACCAACAACCCTCCTACCCTAACCACGTCTGAACTCCTCTGCACACCTCTGATCGCCTCTGCACCCTAGTATTGATCGCCATAGAAGAATGGGAATAGAAGGGGGGGAGAAATCCCCCTCTTACCGCAACGTCGCTGCCAATTATCTAGAGAAATCGCGAGCATGCAGACCATCCTTTGAGCCGCCATTTCACCTACGAGGCCAATATCTGCAGGAAGATATTGATATTAGAAAATACTCGAACATGGATGCTAAGTCCTCGCATCCAAAAGAAGCTCAAGCCTGGATATACGACAAATGTATCCCCCAAGCCCCAGTTGTTCCCAGATATGTCATCAAAACCACCAAGATAGGGGAACACACGCAGTTCATGAGATACCATGCCCTCATAGAAAAATTCCTAGGTCTTTGGCCCTTAGAAAAGGACCTAACTTGTTGGATCAAGGCGTGGTGGAACCCCAAGGGAGACTATGATCTCTAGCTGAGCTCCAAAGGTTTCTTCACAGTAATATTCTACAACCTGGAAGACAAGGACAGGATCTTTGAAGGGGGACCATATTTCTACAATTCAACTGGCCTCTACCTCTGCTTCTGGATAAACTGTTTCTGCCCAAAAAAGGAAAAATTCACATACACACCGGTATGGATTCGCCTCTATTCCCTACCTCAAGAATTCTAGTTAGAAGAAATTTTACTGGGCATAGGCAACACCCTGGGTAAATATGTCAAATCTTTCGAAGCTACCAAAAAGAGAAAATACAACTCTTATGCAAGGATTTGTGTCTATATGAACATCTCCAAAGCTCTGCCACATACAGTTACCTTAGAATACCAAGATGAGGAATATCCCAAACCATATACTATGAACACGTTCCTTTCAAATGTCGAAATTTCCATGAACATGGACACCTTTTCAGAGACTGCCCTCTCAACACCCCCCCCCAAAAGGGAAGCTGAAGAGAAAACAAAGGAAGGATTCACCTAGGTTAAAAATCAAAGGAGACAAGTGCAGAAGAATCCCACTACCAAAAATGGAAAAAAGAACCCAAATAATTATTATTTTGAAGCCCTCAACCGCCTCCCAGAGGCAGAAGAAGTGGAAAACCCCCACAAGGTCGCGGAAACAGATCCTAGCAAGCACAAGGAAGACCAACTGTCACAAGAGTATCAAACCCCATCAAACCAAGCATATCCACAGACTCACCTAGTCTTAGGGAAGGAACCATAAAGAGAGGAAGACACAATCATGGAAATGGATGAGTTGGACCTAGCAGAAATAGACCTAGACAGGTTAGAAGAAGCACTCAACAAGAAGGATCTTCAAACCTTACCAGAGGACCAACTCAGGAAAGTTCACAAAGTATTTCCGGACTCATTAGCAGGGGCTACATCAAGGTTAGGGATCCGCACAAACCCAAACCAAGATCCAAGAAAACACCCAAGAGAAAACAAGCGACGAGGCAGAAAATCGACTCATTAGCTAATAAAGGAAGCAGGAAACTATATGATCAACTCGGGGCAGATTCACAAGCTCTCAGAGAGCTCCTTTTTCCACCCACCTAATTTTTAACTATGAATATCCTCACCTGGAATATCATAGGCCTAAATGGAAAATCCAAACAAAGGACTCTCTGAAACTGTACCAAAATGGAAAACCCTGATATATTCCTGATACAAGAGACAAAATGTGCAGGGAAAACTGCAGAAGATATCATCAAAAGATGTTGGCGTAATTGTGAATCCTATAAAATGGATTCAAAAGGGGCTTCAGGAGGCCTAGCCATCCTATGGAATCTTGCAACAGTCATCCTTGATCAAGGCTTCTCCATGTTGGAAGATTGGTTGTTGTCATTGATGTCAACCCTAGTCATTGGTTTTGGACCGCAAGATTGATGAAGGTATTTGGACATGAAGGACAATGTACATGCAGAAAAAAAAACCATGGATGGATATTATACATCATGTTGTTTTCGTTGGTATGTGGCACGTCACTTGGATCCTCATGGTTGACGAGAAATGAATTTTTGAAGATGCCAAAGTGAATTGAAGAAGGAAGTACATGTAGGCCCTGAAGATAATTAAAGAAAAGAATTACAAAATAAGAAAGTGTGAGGTCGAACCTAATGTTAAAAGGAAGTGACATAAATGGTATAAACAAATATCATTATACATTCATTTTATACACAAGTTGAATTTCATAGGAAATTAGAAGTAAAGAAGGTCGGATTTCAAAGCAGGATGAAGTCTTTTGGTGTTATGTTCTAAGGTATGTTATTTACAGGTCATCTTACCATTTTCACTATAATTTTTTTTATAGAAAGCTTCAGATGGTGAAATTTCTATGATATTGAGAAGACATATCAAGGTACCTTTGGTAAAATTTTCAGCTCTTGATTTTCTATAATTATGGAGATACACTCTATGGAATATAGGGTTTGTGACCAGTCCTAAAGCTAGTCAATAAAAAGGTGTTCCGGGTAAAACAGTCACAACTTCTTCATAGAGAATCCAAATGAATTGGGACCAATTTCATTGGAAATAGTACAGACTTTGTTTTCTTGTGTGTGATTTTTAGAATCTTATGTTAAATATTGAGCGTGGGGCATTCTGTACAAGTTCACTCTCCTGAATAAACCAGAATTGAATAAAGTCTACCATTCTTTCTATAACGTCTTTTTGGGGAGGATTCGAGAGAAACTTGGAGGAGGTTCAGAGAATACATTGAATAATATTATCTATAGGATTAGATTATTCCAATAATTGAATAATTATAGAAGTTGAAGAAGTCTCGGGAAGCATTATCAGGCTCTATGTGATGGTTGGTTGATGGCGATTATTTAATGTAAAGTTTTATTATCTCTCATATATTCTTGGGTGGAAGGAAGGGGCAAGGATGGAGAGTTCATCCCTCTCTTGATATTGGAGTATTGTATATTCCTCTTGGAGGTTTATTCCTCCCTTTATATTTGGAATCTATAGCTATCTTTGGAAGTCATTACTTCCCTTGAACAATAACTATTGATTATTTCTCATATATTGTGCATGGTGAATTGTGGTGTATTGGTGTAACTCTTATACTATTGTTCATTTCTCATTGGATATAATTGAATGGNAAAAAAATTATTTGATACTAATTCACCCCCCTCTCAGTATCAACAATTGGTATCAGAGCAAGTTACCTTCAGTACAGTTTAACCACTGGAAGAAAGATCCTAAGAAGAAATGGAAGACAAAATTCCAAATGGGATTCCAACATTTGATGGAAGCAATTTTGAATACTGGAGTAATATAATGGAAACTTACTTGAAATCTCTTGGACCAGA
This sequence comes from Picea engelmannii, assembly GCA_009831015.1. Lineage (NCBI taxonomy): Eukaryota > Viridiplantae > Streptophyta > Pinopsida > Pinales > Pinaceae > Picea > Picea engelmannii. Next base: position 863,874 of record ML783715.1, read on the forward strand.
TGTTTGGTTCTTAGTTGCTTCAGAATATAATGCTGTGAAGAAACCAAAGACTGCAGCTCAGAAGGAAGCAAAAAGGAACAACAAATTGGTAATAGATACCATCCTAGATGGATTGATAGATTCAATGAAATCCAAGGTGGGATCATGTGCATCATCAAAAGATATTTGGGACAAGCTACGAGACCTTTATGCAAGGGAAGAAGCAGAAGAAGAAGAAGAAGAAGAAGTTGAAGCAAATTACAACATCTCATATTTCAAAGAAGCAAATAGAGGTCAATTTGTTTTCTTTAATTGTGGAGTAGTACATGTTGAATTTGAATGTCCTCATCCAAGGATTGAAAGAGATGACACTGAAGAAGAAAATGCCAATGAAGAAGAAGAAAATCATGAAGAAAAAATTATTCAACAAGAAGATGAGAATCTTAAAAAGTTAAATCATGTTGAGATTGAAAATAGCAAGCTCAAAGACACGCATACAAAACTAAGAAGTAAATTGGGTAGTTGTGAAAAGATAGTTGTAAGCTTGAAGAAACAATTAGAAGACTTTGAGAAACTAAGAGAAGAAAACAATTCCTTGAAAACTCCACTCGAAGAAGAAAGAAGAATAGGAGAAGTAAGGAATGTCCAAATGATGAAGAAAGAAGAAGATTGTGAGAGACTTGAACAAGAAGTTGTCTCATTAAGAAAGAGCTTAAGAAAATCTCAAGTGCCAAAAGACTTAACAGATCTTGGATGCATGGGTGAAACTTAATACAAAGAAGATGAAAATACCAACAAGAAGGTTGAAGAAAGAGCTACACAGACAGTTGATAAGAAGTGTACCGGGATATCAGAAAGAAGGAATGATTTCAAAAGAGATGAATATCCAAGAAGACCTCCTACCTTCAGGAATCAAAGAAGCTTCAATCAGTATGAAGGAAAATACAGAAGAGTAGATCATGAACCCAGATGGACTACATCACAAAGAACGCCACTTACTCCAAGGTATCAAAATTTCTTTCTTGGTCATTGTTATACTTGCAAAAAATTTGGACATAAGGCAATTAATTTCAAAATCAATGAAAGGAACAAATACACAAGAAACATGAATGGTGTAAATAGAAGATATGGAAATAATCATGGATTTTTCAACAGAAGTTATAATTCATTTTCCCCATTGACGGACAAAAATATGGTATGCTACAAATGTAATTATCTTGGTCACAAAGAACAAGATTGCAGATATATAAATAAATATGTCCCTATGCCAACCACAATATGGAGAAGGAAAGAGATTCCAAATAATGAAGATTGTTGAATAGCATTAACCGCTGAAGAATATAAAGAAGAATATGAATGGTACATAGACAGTGGATGTTCTTCACACATGACCGGGGATCAAGACAAATTCATAAGCTTGAAGAGAAAAGGTGGCAATGTTTCATTTGGAGATGACTCATCTGCCAAAATACTTGGAGAAGGTGTAGTAGAGCTTGGAAGAAAAAATGTAAAAGAAAAGAATGTCCTATTGGTTTAATACTTGAAGCATAATCTACTCAGTGTTAGTAAAATGTGTGATCAAGGATACACTCTTATGTTTGACTCTCGAAAATGTAAAATCAGAGAAAACAACTCAAGAAGATTGGTTGCAACTGCAATAAGAAGACCGAACAACATATACATCCTAGACTTGAAGAAGAGAGAGAAGACAAAAGCCACACAAAAGGATTCCAAGGAAGAAAAAGTCCCAAAGACCAAAAATAAGGATGAAGTATTATTGAGTGCCAATTGTTCAGGGGGAGCAGCCCCAAAGGAGAGAGTTACCTTTTGTCATTAAACTCAGGGGGAGAATGTTGTAGGAAAATCTCCCTGTGGACAGGTAGATCACCTCTAAGAGCTTGACCTTAACCCTAGACAGAAAAATGGTTAGCGTGGACACTGACTTCCTTTCAAATCTATCTACACTAATACATGAGAAGGAAGGATAACAGAGGTACCTCTTTATCGACGTTTGTCCCTGCACGCTCCGAGTTGCGCTCCAATATTTTGCTCCTCGCTGAGTTCTGCAGACAAACAAGATATGACTACTTCCTACTCTATTGATATTAGCTTGAAAATAAATCTATCAGTTAATGATAAGTTCATGTAACATCAGACACAAACTAGAAAGAAACAGGCCAAGCGTGTCATATTAATGAGAATAACGACAACAGTACTTACAATCGTAGATTCGAATGCGACAGCTTCGTCAAGTCCCCTTCGTCTAACCCTTGCTCGAAATATCCACAACCTCACTGACAGCAGCTTCACTGATCACTTCTCCTTTGGCTGACTGTGTGTTTCCTATGAGATCATAGGTTTCATGCTAGCAATTCTTCCTCTTTTCCACCATCATAGAGCTTGCTTATATAGGTTGAGAGGAGCTTAAATTCTTGAGTTATCTTTAGAACAAGTTGGGAACCTCCTCCTTAGATCAGGGATCTCCTGATGAAACCAAGAATTTGAGTACAACTGCCTCCTAATCTCGAAAGATTCTTTCCTTATTCTCCTCACCGGGCTAACAACTGACCCAGATTAGGGAGCGCTCCTTCAAAAGGGGTATCAGAGCGCTAGAATGCTCCCTGAGAAGATTAAGGGGAGCTCCAGCGCCTCAAAAGTGGGCAGCGCTCCTTCAGAGGGGTGAGGAAGCGTTATAACGCTCCCTGAGGCCTTATAGGGGAGCGCCAGCGCTCCTAAGGCTGTTTCAGGGGAGCGTTCACCCTCAAAACTCTTGATTGAAAGCCCTCTTCAGGTGTTAAGAGTTACCTGACTCCAGTGAACCAGTTCTCCTTCTTCAGACCAAGTATATCAGATGTTTTAAGTGTCTCCTTGGTGTCATCATTATGGTAACATGATTAAACAACGTTTGCGACACTTGTAACCAACTTGCAACACTTACGAAAGTCATAAGGAAGTTGCGACACTTACACCAATCGAGAGGAATATGCGACACTTATCCAGTTGAGTAATTTTGATGTGTAACAGAATTCCCCCCAAAGTATGAAGTCAGAAGATGCGAACTGATGACTGAAATACTTTGTAGACGTTCAAGCAAGGGTATAGACTCAGAGAACCTGACAGAAGCTGCACACAAACATCCAACAAATATCATGACATATTTCAAAACCCAAGGCAGGCATACCTATGCTTGGGTGATAGAAACTTGTAAGGTATGGCCGCCATAATATACACTACGGATCCATAATTGTATTGATAAAAGGGTATAGCCACCGAAGATACAATGTGGATCTATACTTTGATGACTCGGACTGATCGTAGCCACGAAGAATACACAGTGGATCTACGAGATAACAAGACATAGCCACGACCAATACAA
>ML783715.1:880174-892638 GCA_009831015.1 Picea engelmannii
AGTGTGATGGGGTAGGGAGCCAATCAGCTCATGAAACCAATCAAAAGAGGAGTGAACCAGGTCTGAAACAATCAAGGGATAGAACTAGGTCAATGAGGAGAAAAATCCAAACAAGAGGTTTCGATTTGAGGCTATCTCCCCAATGGAGTCGCCAGTTTCTGTTGTAGGAAAATCTCCCTGCGGACAGGTAGAGCTTGACCTTAACCCTAGACAGAAAAATGCTTAACGTGGACACTGACTTCCTTTCAAATCTATCTACACTAATACATGAGAAGGAAGGATAACGGAGGTACCTCTTTATCGACGTTTGTCCCTGCACGCTCCGAGTTGCGCTCCAATATTTTTCTCCTCTTTGAGTTCTGCAGACAAACAAGATATGACTACTTCCTACTCTATTGATATTATCTTGAAAATAGATCTATCAGTTAATGATAAGTTCATGTAACATCAAACACAAACTAGAAAGAAACAGGCCAAGCGTGTCATATTAATGAGAATAACGACAGCAGTACTTACAATCGTAGATGCGAATGCGACAGCTTTGTCAAGTCCCCTTCGTCTAACCCTTGCTCGAAAGATCCACAACCTGGCTAACAGCAGCTTCACTGATCACTTCTCCTTTGGCTGACTGTGTGTTTCCTATGAGATCATAGGTTTCATGCTAGCAATTCTTCCTCTTTTCCACCATCATAGAGCTTGCTTATATAGGTTGAGAGGAGCTTAACTTCTTGAGTTATCTTTAGAACAAGTTGGGAACCTCCTCCTTAGATCACGAATCTCCTGATAAAACCAAGAATTCGAGTACAACTGCCTCCTAATCTCGAAAGATTCTTTCCTTATTCTCCTCACCAGGCTAACAACTGACCCAGATTAGGGAGCGCTCCTTCAAAAGGGGTATCAGAGCGCTAGAACACTCCCTAAGAAGCTTAAGGGGAGCACCAGCACTACAAAAGTGGGCAGCGCTCCTTCAGAGGGGTGAGGAAGCATTATAATTCTCCCTGAGGCCTTATAGGGGAGCGCCAGTGCTCCTAAGGTTGTTTCAGGGGAGCGTTCACCCTCAAAACTCTTGATTGAAATCCCTCTTCAGGTGTTAAGAGTTACTTGACTCCAGTGAACCAGTTCTCCTTCTTCAGACCAAGTATATTAGATGTTTTAAGTGTCTCCTTGGTGTCATCATTATGGTAACATGATTAAACAACGTTTGTGACACTTGTAACCAACTTGCGACACTTATGAAAGTCGTAAGGAAGTTGCGACACTTACACCAATCGAGAGGAATATGTGACACTTATCCAGTTGAGTAATTTTGATGTGTAACAAAGAAGCCCTACCCTTTTCCATTGATGTCAAAAGGGGAGAGAAATCGGGACCATGATGAGAAAGAGGGAGATTGTTGGAAGATTGGTTGTTTTCATTGAAGTCAACCCTAGTCATTGGTTTTGGACCACAAGATTGATGAAGGTATTTGGACATGAAGGACAATGTACATGTAGAAACAAAACCCATGGATGGATAATATACATCATGTTGTTTCCGGTGGTAGGTGGCACGTCAAGTGGATCCTCGTGGTTGAGGAGAAATGAATTTTTGAAGATGACAAAGGGAATTGAAGAAGGAAGTACATGTAGGCCCTGAAGATAATTAAAGAAAAGAATTACAAAATAAGAAAGTGTCAGGTCAGCCCTAATGTTAAAAGGAAGTGACATAAATGGTATAAATAAATATCATTATACATTAATTTTATACATAAGTTGAATTTTAGAGGAAAACAGAATTAAAGAAGGCCGGATTTCAAGGGAGGATGAAGTCTTTTGGTGATGTGTTCTAAGGTATGTTATTTACAGGCCATCTTACCATTTTCGCTATAATATTTTTTCTAGAAAGATTCAGATTCTGAAATTTCTATGGTATTTAGAAGACATATCAAGGTACTTGTGGTAAAATTTTCAGCTCTTGATTATGTATAGTTATGTAGATACACTCTATGGAAGATAGGGTTTGTGACCAGTCCTGAAGCTAGTCAATAAACAGGTGTTCCAGGTAAAACAGTCATAACTTCTTCATAGAGAATCCAAATGAAGTGAGACCAATTTAATTGGAAATAGTACAGACTTTGGTTTCTTTTGTGCAAGTTTAAGAATATTATGTTAAATATTGAGCGCGGGGCATTATGTACAAGTTCGCTCTCCTGAATAAACCAGAATTGAATAAAGTATACCATTCTTTCTATAACGTTTTTTGGGGGAGGATTCAAGGAGTGAAACTTGGAGGAGTTTCAAAGAATACATTGAGTAATATTATCTACAAGATCAGAGTATTCCAATAATTGAAGAATTACAGAAGTTGAAGAAGTCTTGGGAAGCCTTATCAAGCTCTATTTGATGTTTGGTTGATGGTGATGATTTAATGTAAAGTTTTATTATCTCTCATATATTTTTGGGTGGAAGGAAGGGGCAAGGATGGAGAGGTCAACCCTCTCTTGATATTGGAGGATTTTATCTTCCTCTTGGAGGTTTATCCCTCCCTTTATATTTGGAAGTTGTAGATACCTTTGGAAGTCATTACTTCCCTTGAACAATAACTATTGATTATTTCTCATATATTGTGCATGGTGTATTGTGGTGTATTGGTGTAACTCTTATACTATTGTTCATTTCTCATTGGATATAATTGAATGGTTTAAATATAAGTTGAAAAAGTTTTTAAATTTTACTTGATACTGATTCACCCCCCTCTCAGTATCAACAATTGGTATAAGAGCAAGTTACCTTTAGTACAGTTTAACCACTGGAAGGAAGATCCTAAGAAGAAATGGAAGACAAAATTTCAAATGGGATTCCACCATTTGATGGAAGCAATTTTGAATACTGGAGTAATAGAATGGAAAATTACTTTAAATCTCTTGGGGCAGATGTTTGGTTCTTAGTTGCTTCAGGATACAATGCTTTGAAGAAACCAAAGACTGCAGCTCAAAAGGAAGCAAAAAGGAAAAACAAATTGGCAATAGATACCATCCTGGATGGATTGACAGATTCAGTGAAATCCAAGGTGGGATCATGTGAATCATCAAAAGAGATTTGGGACAAGATACAAGACCTTTATGCAAGGGAAGAAGAAGAAGTTGAAGGAAATTACAACATCTCAGATTTCAAAGAAGAAAATAGAGGTCAGTTATTTTTCTTTAATTGTGAAGGAGTAGGACATGTTGAATTTGAATGTCCTCATCCAAGGATTGAAAGAGATGATACTGAAGAAGAAAATTCCAATGAAGAAGAAGAAAATCATGAAGCATAAATTATTCAACAAGAAGATGAGAATCTTAAAAAAATGAAGCATGTTGATATTGAAATAAGCAAGCTCAAAGACACACATAGAAAACTAAGAAGTGAATTGGGTAGTTGTGAAAAGACAGTTGTAAGCTTGAAGAAACAATTAGAATACTTTGAGAAAATAAGAGAAGAAAATATTTCCTTGAAAACTCTACTCGAAGAACAAAGGAGAATAGGAGAAGTAAGGAATGTCCAAATGATGAAGAAATAAGAAGATTGTGAGAAACTTGAGCAAGAAGTTGTCTCATTGAGGAAGAGATTAAGAAACTCTCAAGTTCCAAAAGACTTAACACATCTTGGATGCATGGGTGAATGATGCAGGAGCATCTCTCCACGTCAGCCAGTCAGCCAACCGTGTCAAGCGCATGCATTCAAGATGAAGAGAGGCGCAGCCCTCATCTTCTATTTTGAAATTGAATATAATTTAATGTCTAGGATGTTGAGCCATAGAGCCGTGCCTTTGTGTAGGCTGTAGATAAGATCGGCTTTAATGTTTGTAAGGCTGAGATCTAGATCCAGATGCTGGACTAGACAGCCCATTCAATGTAATTGAATAGGGTAGGTAGCTTGGAGGGAAGAGCTCGAAGAGCCCCCTCATGTAAAGGAGGAATTGTATCTCTTGGGTAGTGGTAGAAGAGTAGAGCATAGAAGGGAGAGTCTGCGAGTAGAAGCAGAAGAGAGAAAGAGCCGAGACCTTGTTACAGGCCGTGCTCAGGAACACCTTGTATAAACAGGCATTTTCCATATTTACTACAAAGAGCAGTTTTTCCTGCATTACTGTGTGTTAAATGGATGTTTGTGAGTGCTCTTTTATGTTGTATATGTATACTGTAGTTGTGCATTTGTAGGAGTGTGTTTGATTTCAGGTGAAGGTCTTTGAGGCTTCACACCAGGAGGGTGTTACAAAACGCTGCGGGTTCTGAGAGCCATGCACAGAGGATGCACTTCTGAACTCTACGGAGTCAGACAAAGACATGCTGCGGAACAGGAGCTGCAATCAAAAACTCAGGAGAAGACCTCAAGGTTGTTGAATAACTTGGAGGCAAGGCTGTGTATGAGAGACACAGTTGCAGATAGAATTCTGTTGTGGATTCTGTAGAGCTCTGGCAGGAGGGCATTGAGCATAGGCACAGGGTGCTAAGGAAGAAATCTGTTGTGAGTTCTTAAGAAGTCAGAATCACTGAGGATTCTTGATGCTCTGCCAGGTGGGCATTGAGCACAGGCACAGGGTGTCGAAGAAGAACTCTGTTGTGAGTTCAGAAAGAAGAACCAGAGTCATTGAGGATTCTGAGAGCTCTGTCAGGTGGGCATTGAGTAGGTGCATAGGTGCACAAAAGAGGACAAAACTGTTGAATGTTCTGTGAAAGGATACTCTTCCAAGTGGGCATCGAGATAGTGTGCAGATAGGCACAAGAGAAGAGAACTCTTTGAGTTCTATGTTTTGGAAGAAGAGTCCACTGAGGGATCTTCACAGGGTTACTGAATACCCTGATAGACTCAGTAAGAGGTTGTTGGAGTGAAGGAGAGCCAGGAGGGCATCCCATATATTCTCCATCTGCAGGAGAAAGGAAGAAAGACAAAATCCCTTAGGGGTCTGAGTACCTAGAGAAGCTCGGAAGGGACAGCACTTTGGTCCGCAAGGACTCTGCAAGAGCGCAAACATCAGAATCCTTTGAGGATTCGACAAAAGAAGCTCAAGAGGAACAGATTTATTGAGAGCGCAAGCGAGGACTCAAATTCGTAGAACTCGCAGAGGAAAAAGAGGACAAAGGTTGAGGCCTTTGGAAACTTGGAAATCCTTCCAAGCAAGAGAAGGAAAGCGCCAAGAGCTCGGGAGGAGCAGCATCGGCCATTCGATTAGCCGATAGAATCTGGACCGTTGGTTTTCACGTCCAGGAAGCAGTAGGAGGAGCGCAGAGGAAGGAACGATCTGCACCGTCAGATCTAGAGCAAAGAACCCGTCAGCCGTCAGATCGGGTAAAGATGCTCAGAGTTTAGCCTCTGGAGTAAGCGCATAGGAAGAACAGATATGGACCGCTGGATCTTGATCCAGAGACCCAACAGCCGTCGAATCTGCAGAGAGTTGTGAGGGAGTTAACCTCGTGAACAGGAGGAGAAAAGTCTCAAGGAAAGTCCCGACACATATCGGGATATCGAGGCATCAGGAATCAGCATATCGGCATTCCCGTGGACAAGAGATCGGGTAAGTCCACCCTGAAAAACCCTGACATGAATCTGGGTCGTCCGTCTGAGAGAGGACGTGTGTCATGCAATCATCCATTTTGGAGATCCAGGCACTAGACATCGGGATATCAGCGCTCGGGAAATCAGAGTTCTCGAGGTCGAAAGAGTCGGGACATCAGACGTCTCGAAATCATGAGAGGCGATCAGGACCGTCCATCAGAGGAGGACGCGCGGCAGCAATCAGAGCCATCGGGGAAAGTCCCGAAAGGAGGCCGTCTATCGGCATATCAGGATTCGGAGGATCGGGAATCCCGTGGACAAAAGTCCAGACATTTCAGAATCGCGAAACGCGATACCCCGATAAAGTGTGAAGCTCCATTGTGGGGGCAGGCTGTCAGTATAGTGGGAAATCGAGATTTGAGGGATTGCGAATCCTGAGGACATATGTATTTCGACATTGGAAAGTCGGAAACCCCGATAGGAAGTATGATTGTGGTTATATAAGGGGAGGTCGCGTGGACCAAAGGTCTAGTCCGGAGGGGCTAACGGGAATTAAAGCACATCGGGATTTCGAAGTCCAAAATCCCAAAAGAAGATAAGGCTGCAGTCTTATGAATTCTGGTCATATGGGCCAGGAGTCTATCCAGGAGGGCTAACGCATAAAAGGCGCATCGAAAAATCTATTCATCGGAGATCGGGGATTCAAGAGGTAAAGAACTCTCAACGTCGGGGATCACGAAACCCCGAAACCCGATATTACATTCCCTGTGGGGAATTTGTTCATGGTCATCCAGAAGGCCATGATAGGGTAAGAAGGACCTGTGGATCAGATTTTCGTCAGGGATTCCAGCAGGGAATCAAATAAGCTAATTTGGCTCAAAGAGGAATTTGAACAATCCTGTGAGTGGATGTAGAGTGCGTAAAAGTGCGTCTGCATCAAGTGGTATCAGAGCCTGAATCTTGTCTGTATATTTCAGGAAAAGGAGGCATAGGAGAAAAAAAGGTACTCTGATACACACATCAAGTGGTATCAGAGCCTGATTCTTGCTTGTATATTTCAGGCAGAAGGAGGCAAAAGGAGATAAAAGAGTACTCTGATACACTGCATCAAGTGGTATCAGAGCGGGAACTTCACTTGTATATTTCAGGTGAAGCGAGAAGGTAAAGGAAGACAGATCACTGGAGACTCTGTAAGGATTTGTTTGCAGGTAGGCAACAGTCCATAAGCAATCAGGAGGACTGGAGGATGAAGCTGGTAACACTCTTAGTGCAGAGTGACAGCAGCAGGTTTTCTAGGAAAGCAGACAGAGACAGCACCATGGTTACTGAAGGCCATAGGCATGCTGGGAGGAAGAGCAAAGCAGAAAAGCTTGCAGAGATGGATAAAGAGCTCGTTGAAATAAGGGCAGACATAGAAAATCTCAAATTGAAGATGCGACAGGATAAGAAGCCAAGATGGGTGTATGAATGGCCCATGAAGAAGCCGAAGATGAAATGGCCAGTCAAGGATTTGATGGTCAGAAGACAGTGTAGGCTGTTAAGAGGATGGTTGAGGTATGCTGAAAACCTCAAGTCCACAGAAGAGGAAGAAATGGTTCAGGTATGTGAGCCAGAGACTGGGGAAGGTCTCAATGATTGTGAGAATGAAATGGGATCAGCTGAGGATCTCAGGAACTTCCAGGAGGGCAGAGAGGAAATTCCAGTTTTCTAGGTGGGCAACAAGATGAGATCGCTGCGGGATCTCACGGACTGTCAGGAGGACAGCCAAGGAATTTTACATTGCCAGCTCGGCAATGAAATGAGATCGTTGTGGGATCTCATAGACTGCCAGGAGGGCAGCGGAAGGTTTCCAATTTTCCAGGTGGGCAAGGGAACAAAGATGGGATCCGTTGATTCCATAGATTGTCGGGAGGGAAACAGAGAAGTCTCATATTTCCAGATGGGCAGGGATGAGCAGATGAGTTGGAATCAGCCAGAAGAGCTGACAGAGTAGGTGACCTCAGGGATAGAGTTGGATCAGCAAATGCAGCTAACAGAAGGGGAGGATCTGAAGGACCTTCTAATGATTGGGGGAATCAAGATATTCCTACCATTTGCCCAAGAGGAGGTGGAAGTCTGTGTTGCAGATGAAGCAGCAACAGCAGAATAAGAACAGTCGGTTGAGACTGTCAAAGAAGAATTGGAGCAGACTTTGGAATCTGCCCAAGCAGAAGCAGAAAAGGGAAATGAAAATTCTAAGGAGTGTCTCAACATATTCAGCCAGGAAGCTGAGGAAGATGTAGCACTGAAGCTAGCAGCAAAGGAATCCAAAGAACAGGTAGGCAGATTTATCACTCCATGGAAGATGGAGCTACAGATGTTGGAGGATTGGCTGAACAATCCAGAACTAGCAAGAGAATTGGCAGAAGTTGAGCTGTCAGAAAAGGTGACTGAACGGAAATTCAGTCAGGAAGAGACTGCAGAGCTGAAGTCTGCAGCAGAGTGGCAACTTGAGGCCATAGACGAAGATAAAGAAGATGGCATGGGAGATCATAGTGATCTGCCCATGTGCCAAAAAAATTTGCAGCTAAGGAGACTGCATGAGCCGAGCCAGCCACTGGAGAAGCTGGACCAGGTGATAGAAGATCTTAGAATGATGATGGTAGAGTCATCGGAGATTGTCAGCAAGGAGAAGATGGGCAGAAGAGGAGCAGCAACAGCAGCAGCAGCAGCGCAGTAGCAACAGCAGGAGAATGGAGCAGATGAACAGCTCCAGAGGATGATTTCGGATCCAGGAGGATTTCAACAGCTGAGAGATGGGAAGCTCATGAGCAGGAGCTCATGATTTTTCAACTGAGGAGTATGATGCAGGAGCATCTCTCCACGTCAGCCATCCAGTCAGCCGTGTCAAGTGCATGCATTCAATATGAAGAGAGGCGCAGCCCTCATCTTCTATTTTGAAATTGAATATAATTTAATGTCTAGGCTGTTGAGCCATAGAGTCGTGCCTTTGTGCAGGCTGTAGATAAGATTGGCTTTAATGTTTGTAAGGCTGAGATCTAGATCCAGATTCTGGACTAGACATCCCATTCAATGTAATTGAATAGGGTAGGTAGCTTGGAGGGAAGAGCTCGAAGAGCCCCCTCATGTAAAGGATGAATTGTATCTCTTGGGTAGTGGTAGAAGAGTAGAGCATAGAAGGGAGAGTCTATGAGTAGAAGAAGAAGAGAGAAAGAGCCGAGACCTTGTTACAGGTCATGCTCAGGAACACCTTGTATAAATAGGCATTTTCCATATTTAATACAAAGAGCAGTTTTTCCTGCATTACTGTGTGTTAAATGGATGTTTGTGAGTGTTCTTTTATGCTGTAGTTGTGCATTTTCAGGAGTGTGTTTGATTTCAGGTGAAGTTCTTTGAGGCTTCACACCAGGAGGGTGTGACAGAACGTTGCGGGTTCTGAGAGTCGTGCACAAAGGATGCACTTCTGAACTCTGCGGAGTTAGACAGAGACATGTTGCGGTACAGGAGATGGAATCAACAACTCAGGAGAAGACATCAAGGTTGTTGAATACCTTGGAGGAAAGGTTGTGTATGAGAGACACAGTTGCAGACAGAATTCTGCTATGGATTCTGTAGAGCTCTTCCAGGAGGGCATTGAGCATAGGCACAGGGTGCTAAGGAAGAAATCTGTTGTGAGTTCTTAAGAAGTCAGAATCACTGAGGATTCTTGACGCTCTGCTAGGTGGGCATTGAGCACAGGCACAGGGTGATGAAGAAAAACTCTGTTGTGAGTTTAGAAAGAAGAACCAGAGTCACTGACGATTCTGAGAGCTCTGTCAGGTGGCCATTGAGTAGGTGCATAGGTGCACAAAAGAGGACAGAACTGTTGAATGTTCTATGAAATGATACTCTACCAAGTGGGCATCGAGATAGTGTGCATATAGGCACAAGAGAAGAGAACTCTTTGAGTTATGTGTTTTGGAAGAAGAGTCCACTGAGGGATCTTCACAGGGTTACTAAATACCCTGATAGACTCAGCAAGAGGTTGTTGGAGTGAAGGAGAGCCAGGACGGCATCCCATATATTCTCCATCTGCAGGAGAAAGGAAGAAAGACAAAATCCCTTAGGGGTCTGAGTACCTGGAGAAGCTCGGAAGGGACAGCACTTTGGTGCACAAGGACTCTGCACGAGCGCGGATGTCAGAATCCTTTGAGGATTCGAGAAAAGAAGCTCAGGAGGAACAGCGTTATTGAGAGCCCAGGCGAGGACTCAAATTCGTAGAGCTCGCAGAGGAAAAATAGGACAAAGGCCGAGGCCTTTGGAAACTTGGAAATCCTTCCAAGCAAGAGAAGGAAAGCGCCAAGAGCTCGGGAGGAGCAGCATCGGCCATTGGATCATCCGATAGAATCTGGAGCGTTGGTTTTCACATCCAGGAAGTAGCAGCAGGAGCGTAGAGGAAGGAACGATCTGCACCGTCAGATCTAGAGAAAAGAACCCATCAGCCGTCGGATCGGGTAAAGATGATCGGAGTTTAGCCTCTGGAGTAAGCGCATAGGAAGAACGGATCTGGACCGCTGGATCTTGATCCAAAGACCCGACAGCCGTATGATCTGTAGAGATTTGCGAGGGAGTTAACCTCATGAATAGGAGGAGAAAAGTCTCGAGGAAAGTCCCGACACATATCGGGATATCGAGGCGTCAGGAATCGGCATATCGGCATTCCCGTGGACAGGAGATCGGGTAAGTCCACCCTGAAAAACCCCAACACGAATCTGGGTCGTCCGTCTGAGAGAGGACGCGTGTCATGGGATCATCCATTTTGAAGATCTGGTCACTAGACATCGGGATATCGGCGCTCGGGAAATCGGAGTTCTCGAGGTCAAAAGAGTCAGGACATCAGAAGTCTCGAAATCGTGAGAGGCAATCAGGACCGTCCATCGGAGGAGGATGCACAGCAACAATCGGAGCCATCGGGGAAAGTCCCGAAAGGAGGTCGTCTATCGGCATATCGGTATTTAGAGGATCGGGAATCTCGTGGACAAAAGTCCAGACATTTCAGAATCGCGAAACGCGATACCCCGATAAAGTGTGAAGCTCAATTGTGGGGGCCAGCTGTCAGTATAGTGGGAAATCGGGATTTGAGGGATCGCGAATCCTGAGGACATATGTATTTCGACATTGGAAAGTCCGAAACCCCAATAGGAAGTATGACTATGGTTATATAAGGGGAGGTTGTGTGGACCAAAGGTCTAGTCCGGAGGGGCTAACGGGAATTAGAGCACATCGGGATTTCGAAGTCCAAAATCCTGAAAGAAGATAAGGCTGTGGTCTTATGAATTCTGGTCATATGGGCCAGGAGTCTAGCTAGGAGGGCTAACGCGTAAAAGGCACATCGACAAATCTATTAATCAGAGATCGGGGATTCAAGAGGTAAAGAACTCTCAACGTCGAGGATCACGAAACCCCGAAACCCGATATTACATTCCCTGTGGGGAATTTGTTCATGGTCGTCTAGAAGGCCGTGACAGGGTAAGAAGGACCTGTGGATCGGATTTTCGTCAAGGATTCCAGCAGGGAATCAAAAGAGCTAATTTGGATCAAAGGGGAATTTGAACGATCCTGTGAGCGGACGTAGAGTGCGTAAAAGTGCGTCTGCATCAATGAAACTTCATACAAAGAAGTTGCAAATACCAACAAGAAGGTTGAAGAAAGAGCTACACAGATAGTTGATGAGAAGTGGATTGAGATACCAGAAAGAAGGAATGATTACAAAAGAGATGAATATCCAAGAAGACCTCCTACCTTCAAAAATCAAAGAAGCTTCAATTAGTATGAAGGAAACTACAGTAGAGTATATCATGAACCCAAATGAACTACATCACAAAGAAGTCCACTTACTCCAAGGTATCAAAATTCATTTCTTAGTCATTGTTATACTTGCAAAAAATTTGGACATAAGACAATTAATTGCAGAATCAATGAAAGGAACAAATACTCAAGAAACATGAATGGTGTAAATAGAAGATATGGAAATAATCGTGGATTTGTCAACATAAGTTATAATTCATTTTCCCCATTGATGGACAAAAATATGGTATGATACAAATATAATTATCCTGGTCACAAAGCACGAGATTACAGATATATGAATGAAGATGTCCCTATGCCAACCACAATATGGAGAAGGAAAGAGATTCCAAACAATGAATATTGTCGAATAGCATTAGGCGTTGAAGAATGTAAAGAAGAAGATGAATGGTACATAGATAGTGGATGTTCTTCACACATGACCGGGGATCAAGACAAATTCATAAGCTTGAAGAGAAAGGGTGGAAATGTTGCATTTGGAGATTACTCATATGCCAAAATACTTGGAGAAGGTGTAGTAGAGCTTGGAAGCAAAAATGTAAAAGCAAATAATGTCCTAATGGTTGAACACTTGAAGCATAATCTACTCAGTGTTAGTAAAATGTGTGATCAAGGATACACTCTTACGTTTGACTCCCGAAAATGTAAAATCAGAGAAAATAACTCAGGAAGATTGGTTGCAACTGCAACAAGAAGACCGAATAACATATACATCCTAGACATGAAGAAGAGAGAGAAGACAGAAGCCGCACAAAAGGATTCCAAGGAAGAAAAAGTCCCAAAGACCAAAAATAAGGATGAAGTATTATTGAGTGTCACATGTTCAGGGGGAGTAGCCCCAAAGGAGAGAGTTACCTTTTGTCATTAGACTCAAGAGGACCAGCCCTACCCTTTTCCATTGATGTCAAAGGGGGAGAGAAATTGGGATCATGATGATAGGGGGAGCATGAGTGTTTCCATTTGTTTGCACCCAATTCGTCACTAGGTGAGCAAATTAAGAGTGCTTACATGCCCAGTTGGGCTCTGCTAGGCATGACAGCTGTAAGGTAAAAGGTTAGAAAGAAAAACAACAAAGTTATAAACAAAAATCAAACTAAAACTAAT
>ML783715.1:897749-925591 GCA_009831015.1 Picea engelmannii
GGCTTTTTATAGCCAAGCATTGGATCATTATGTAGCCTCTTTTGAATGTGAAAAGGGGCTCTTTAGGGCACAATTAGGTCTTTGACCAGCCCACCATGAGGATTGAGCTCGGATTTGGTGTCAAATCGACTTGGGAGCTGATCTATTAGTGGTTGGGAGGCCGACCAATTTCAATAAATGCACCGTTTAGCAGGCGCGCGGGTTTTTCACCCAACAGTCGCGCCTTTTGCACCTATGCGCGCTTTGTACGTTTCTGTTACGCGCGTGCGCGCACGCATCTAGATGATGTAAAGCGCCCTTCAAATTTTTGGTCATTTATATAGTTTTTGACCCTTTTGTAATGCTGTGGAATTAATCCTGTGCCATGAATGACTCCAGTCCTGTTTTGATGATGTGGAGTTCTTGTTGCTGTGTGCGGACGAAATTTCAGTGATAACACCATCAATGACAAAGGAGGAGATTGTTGGAAGATTGGTTGTTGTCATTGATGTCAACCCTAGTCATTGGTTTTGGACTACAAGATTGATGAAGGTATTTGGACATGAAGGACAATGTACATGCAGAAAAAAAAACCCATGGATGGATAGTATACATCATGTTGTTTCTGGTGGTATGTGGCACGTCACATGGATCCTCATGGTTGAGGAGAAATGAATTTTTGAAGATGACAAAGTGAATTGAAGAAGGAAGTACATGTAGGCCATGAAGATAATTAAAGAAAAGAATTACAAAATAAGAAAGTGTCAAGTTGGCCCTAATGTTAAAAGGAAGTGACATAAATGGTATAAATAAATTACATTATACATTCATTTGATACACAATTAGAATTTCAAAGGAAATCATAAGTAAATAAGGTCATATTTCAAGGGAGGATGAAGTCTTTTGGTGATGTGTTCCAAGGTATGTTATTTACAGGTCATCTTACCATTTTCTCTATAAATATTTTTCTAGAAAGATTCAGATGGTGAAATTGTTATGGTATTGAGAAGACATATCAAGGTACTTGTGGTAAAAATTTTAGATCTTTATTCACTACAATTATGGAGATACACTCTGTGGAATATAGGGTTTTTGACCAGTCCTGAAGCTAGTCAATAAACATGTGTTCCAGGTAAAACAATCATAACCCCTTCATAGAGAATCCAAATGAAGTGGGACCAATTTCATTGGAAATAGTACAGAATTTAGTTTCTTGTGTGCGATTTTTAGAATCTGATGTTAAATATTGAGTGTGGGGCATTTTGTACAAGTTCGCTCTCCTGAATAAACTAGAATTGAATAAAGTCTACCATTCTTTCTACAACTTCTTTTTGGGGAGGATTCAAGGAGTGAAACTTGGAGGAGTTTCAGATAATAAATTTAGTAATATTATCTATAGGATCAAGTATTCCAAGAATTGAAGAATTACAAAAGTTGAAGAAGTCTTGGGAAGCATTATCAGGCTCTATGTGATTGTTGGTTGATGGTGATGATTTAATGTAAAGTTTTATTATCTCTCATATATTATTGGGTGGAAGGAAGGGGCAAGGATGGAGAGGTTAAACCTCTCTTTATATTGGAGGATTGTATCTTCCTCTTGGAGGTTTATCCCTCCCTTTATATTTGGAGGGTGTAGCTACCTTTGGAAGTCATTACTTCCCTTGAACAATAACTATTGATTATTTATCATATAGTGTGCATGGTGTATTGTGGTGTATTGGTGTAACTCTTATACTATTGTTCATTGCTCATTGGATATAATTGAATGGTTTAAATATAAGTTGATTTTTTTTTTTAATTTTATTTGATATTGATTCACCCCCCTCTCAGTATCAACACTCCACTCAGTGCACCATCACAACGCACTACAGATCCATCGGCTTGGACAAGGAATGAATGATCACAAATGCCTATGGACCGTAGAACAGCCAAGACAAAGACCTATTTCTTCAAAACTTGTCTTACCTAGGCTCCTTAGCAGAGGGAAATCGATGGATAATAGGGGGCGACTTCAACATGATTCTCACGCTGGAGGAGAAGTGAGGGGGAAAGAAGTGCCTGGAGAAGGATAGCACAAAATTCTAGGAACTCATAGAGAACCTCAGACTGGTAGACATTGAGAAGAGAAATGGAACCTACACCTAGACAACCAAAAGATCAGGACACCACCAAATAGCATGCAGGCTTGATCGCTTCCTCAAATCAGGAACTCTCCTCTTGGAAGCCCCCCTAGTAGAATCCAACATCCTTCCGAAGGCAGGTTCGGACCACTGGCTGGTTCAACTCTGGGTTGACACTATTGCCACCCGCAAGCTTAAACCCTTCAGATTTGAAAAATTTTGGCTCTCCCATCCAAACTTCCAGGAGTTAGCTCATCACTGGTGGAGCACCACAGAAACACAGATGGGTACAAAAATGCATTTCTTCCAGCAAAAACTCAAACATTTTAAACAACAGGTGCACATATGGAACAAACAGGTCTTTGGGAATATCTTCCAGGAGAGGAAATTATTGGAACAAAAACTAGAGAACCTCCAGGCACAATTCATTCAAGCAGGATACACAATCACCCAGTAGCAGGAGGAAAGTGAAATCAAGAGGAAACTAGAAGAAAGACACAAGCAAGAAGAGATCATGTGGATACATAAATCTCAAGTTCAATGGCTCAACGAAGAAGAGAATAACACCAAATTCTTCCATCGTTCTATGATCCACAGACGCCTTATCAATCGCATCACGAAGCTAGATGACTCGCAAGGAAACACCCTGTTAAATCATCAGGAAATAGCGCATGACTTGACAGACTTCTACAAGGATCTCCTCTCATAACCCTAGGTGGATCGCACCTCAGCAATAGAGCGGGTGATCGAAAACATCCCAACTATAATCACCCAGGAACAAGATGAGGCTCTCATGACACCAATAACGCAAGTAGAAGTGGATCAGGCTATTCGGGAGTTACCCACAAGAAAGGCTCCAGGTCCAGATGGTTTCACAATAGACTTCTTCCACTCCTGTTGGCCAATGTTAAGGGAGAAAGTGTGGGAGCTGGTGGAGGAATCACGCAGCTCAGGCAAAGTTCTTCCAACACTAAATACCACTTTCCTCACCCTAGTACCCAAAGAAGAAAGAGTCACAAACCTAAGGAACTTCAGATCCATAGCTCTATGCAACGTGATCTACAAAATTATTTCCAAGGTCATAGATCTAAGACTCAAGCCAATTCTACCCTTCATCATATCCAAGGAGAAATCATGATATGTCAAAGGAAGGCAAATCATGGATAGTGTCATTCTTCTGCATGAAATCATTCACTCACTCAAAAGCACTCACACTCTAGGTATGCTTCTAAAACTTGACCTTTCAAAAGATTTTGACAAATTAAATATATGAAAGCGCTCCTATCGGCTTTCAGTTTCAACATGGATTGGGTCTCCTGGATAATGAACCTCATATCCTCAACCTTCTTCTCAATCCTCGTCAATGGTGTCCCCTCTCAACCCTTCTCCCCCTCAAGAGGGATACGACAAGGTGACCCTCTCTCCCCTTTTCTTTTTGTCATAATGGTTGAAGGACTAGGACAATATATCAAGGCCTCAATTCAAAATGGATCCCTCCAAGGCCTCCCTCTTCACGGATTACAACCGGCAGCCTCCCATAGCCAATTTTTCGATGACACACTTCTAATGAATACCCCCACTACTCAAGAAGAAATCAAACTAAGCTCCATCCTCTCTGATTTCAGTGAAGCCTATGGCACCACCTTTAATCTGGCCAAATCGCAGCTCTTCTTTTTCAATACTCATGTGGCAATCCAACATCACCTTTCTCAAATTATGAATACCCATGTCTACACTCTACCCTCTCGCTACCTGGGACTTCCTCTTTCTGACTCAGCAACCAGAAACATCTCCTTGGACTCTCTCCTACTCTCCATCACCAATCATCTTAGTAACTGGACCTTTCACTCCCTCAACCTTCCAGTCATAATCGTTCTCTTAAAGTTAGTCCTCCAAGCCATCCCATCTTACCTCTTCTCAGCCCTAGCTGCCCCCCAATCAGTCATAAAGAAATTACAAAATCTGCAAAGAAACTGTCTATGGCATGGACACAACCCGAACAAACAATGGGCCTTAATCAGCTGGGACAAAGTTTGCAAGCCTAAATCTTCAGGTGGTCTGGGCCTCTGAGACCCTGGTAAATTAAATAGCACCATGGGAGCAAGGATTTGGTGGAGATGGCTCAAAACTCCAACAGAGCTTTGGGAAAAACTCTGGAAATGCAAATATTCCCCAAATACGCACCAAAGTCAACTTATAAAAATCCAGGGGAAAATTTAGGGCTCCAACATCTAGAATGCGGCCTGGAAAAATCGACCACTCATACAGGAACATGCTTTATGGGAAGTTCGCAATGGTCAAAGTGCCCTATTCTGAACGGATTCTTGGCAGAAAATGTCACCCCTATGACTGGAAGAAAATTTACAACCCTACTAAAATCACATTCAAGATCTTGCCACTCTCAAAGTGGCAGATCTGTGGATAGAAACCCTCGACGACTCTCCTTAGTGAAGCTGGAAATCAACTCATCAGGAACTCCAAGTGGAAATGAACTGTGACCTGCATCACTGGAAACAAGTTACAACCCAAAGGCGAATTAGGAAAAGCACAGACCAAGACATTATCAAATGGGGATGCACACCTCATGGAATCTTCACACTCAAGGAGGGCTACACTCTTTAGGAGAATTTCCATAACCTTCAGAAAGACATCATCTGGACAACAATATGGAAATCAAAACTCTGGCCCAAAATCTCTACTTTCCTCTGGCTTCTACTATAGAACAAGATCTTAACCTGGGACAACCTCCAAAGACGAGGTTTCATTGGCCCCTCGATCTGCCATCTCTGTCATCTCTAGGTTGAAACCATGGAGCACCTCCTAAATAACTGTCTACTCAGTGATAACATATGGAACCAAGCCACTCAACTCATGAGAAGAACCAAACGAGTTAAAAATAGCATCATAAGCACCATCAGGGATTGGGGCTCCGGTCCCTTCAAAAGTCCTATCTTGAACAGATCCTAGCAACTCTTACCAAGCTTCATAGTGTGGAAACTATGGAAAGAGAGGAACATAAGAATATTTCACTCCCAACCATCTACTCCTACTCTCCTCTGGAATACAATCCTCCTGCATCTCCAGGAAAATCTTCAGCTACATTTATGGATCAAGGAAGACTTCCCCACTGACCTAGGTGAGCTCTCAATCCTCAACTTCTGGGGCTTCTCATTTTCACACTCCACCCCTCCTCAGCAACCCCCTCTAATTCCAAAATCCCTCAGTCCCTCTAAGTGGTNCCTTCCAAGCTTCCATAAGGTCAATTTTGATGGTGCATCAAAAGGCAATCCAGGACACTCAGGATATGGAGCGGTCATAAGAAACAACTTGGGCCAAATTCAAAGCTTCACTGTAGGAAATCTTAGATACGACACCAACAATTCAACAAAAATATGGGGTCTCATCAAAGGGGTGCAAATGGCTCTAGATCAAAACCTCACCTATCTGATTATTGAAGGAGACTCCAAAATCATAATAGACTTGGCAACAAAAATCCTGAATGGCAGAGATCCTGGGAAAATCACTCCCAGCTGGCACCTCCCTTGCCCTCTTCATAACTTCCAGGCTCTTCTCATACCTTCTCTAACTCTAACTCCCTCACACATTAGGCGAAGTGCAAAGAAAGTTGTGGGCAGACTGGCCAATGCAAGGGTTGACTCGTTGCAGCAAATCATACTCCAAGATCCGAGGCAGTCCCAAAGCTCTCCCCTCTGGCTCCAATGCGAGGAGCTTGCCCAGCTAGATGTCCCCAATCTAGACGGGGTGCCACCTTTGTCTACCTAGAATTCCTTCCAAGTCAGAAATGATCTGGGGTGAAAGGGAAACCGTTAGCATCAGCGCAGATGATCAACGGTCGACAGATGATTTCAGGACCTCGACAATCAGGAGTCGCGAGGTTGATGGATGTTGCTTCTCAAAGTTGATAAGTCACGAAAAGTGAGAGTGGATCTGGACCGTTGGTGCTAAAGGAGTTATGAGACGTCATTCTGGCCCCATTGATCTGACGCAAGGAAATTTTAGGAACTCGGCTATCGAGAGTTCGACGCATGGAAGCAGCTATTTCCCAAAATCGCGAAATGCAAAATAGTGATAAGCGAGAGCAGATTAGGACCGTTGGTACCAGAAGAGATTTGGACCGTCGATCCGATCCCATGGATCCGACGTGAGAAAATTTTGGGATCTCGGCTATCGGGAGTCTAAAGCATGAAGGCATCTATTTCCCATAGTTGCAAAATCGTGAAATGTGAAATCGCGATAAGCGAGAACAGATTAGGACCGTTGGTACCAGAAGAGATCTAGACCATCGATCTGGTCCTATGGATCTGATGCGAGGAATTTTCGGTATCTCGGCTACCGGGAGTCCAAAGCATGATGGTAGTTATTTCCCAAAGTCTCGAAATCACGAAATGCGAAATCATGATAAGCAAGAACAGATCAGGACCATTAGTATCAAAAGAGATCTGGACCGTCGATCTGGTCCCATGGGTCTGATGCAAGAAAATATCAGGATCTCGGCTATCGGGAGTCCAAAGCTTGAAGATAGTTATTTCCCAAAGTCGTGAAATTGCGAAATGCGAAAACGCGAAAAGGGAGAACAGATCAGGACCGTTGGTAATACAAGAGATCTGGATCGTCGACATGTTCCCATGGACGCAAGGAAATTTCGGGAACTCGGATATTGGGAGTCTGCAGCATGGAGGAAGTTGTCTGCCCAAGCTGCAAAATCGCGAAATGAGAGAGAAGATCTGGACCGTTGATCCCAAGGAAATTTGGACCGTCAATCTGGTCCTTAAGGACTCACTGATTGTATTTTGGTTTAAGAAGATAGGCTGCAGATATTTTTGTAAGCTTTCAGTTGGAATTAATATAAGGATCCACTTTGTATTCACACAAAAAAAAAGATTATTATGAGTATATTGTTGCAATGGCTCCAAGCCATGTTGTTGGCTTGGCCTTGTGCCCTGAAGAATCAAAGGTTTACCCTAGGTACCATCCTCAAAATAAGGGGAAGTGCATGGAGTTTTCCCCACAATATATTACCTGGAAAAAAAAGAACTAAGTTTAATTAGAAAACATGGAGTGATAGGGAAATTGAAAATAATAGATAGTTGATTTACTATGAAGAAATCATTAACCCTAAGTTAAAAGTTCAAAATTATGTATGTCTTTTTATTGTTGTGAACACAAGAGCAAATTCCCATGAACTTCATATTGAAACGCAAAGACCTAAAATACCCTAGCATAAAAGATTGTTTAAAATTTACTAAGCAAACAAAATAAAGGATGATAACCTTATTTTATTGCAATACCCAACCTACAAATACAATAAATCTCATTTTAATTTTTTTTTTAATATATGTGAAGTGTATATTTATTAACCTATAAAAATAAAATAAAAATCACAAATTTAATTTATAAATTATTTAATTATAAAAACAATTAATTACTTTATAATTCCATATATTAAATTTTAAAAATATCTTTTTCTTTTTCTTCTTCTTCTCCCTATTTTCTTTATTTTTTATTCCATATAATTCTATGTATCCACCAAGTGAACACATTTGAATATATATCTAATGTAATTTATAGTTATCCCCGTGTAAGAATAATGATGAAGACTAGTCTCATCTTATCTTCGTGGCGAGCTCGATGAATATGAGGTTACTTCAATATGTTTTTTAAGCGATTTCTAGTGTGAAAGTTACTTCAATAATCTTATAAAAAAAATTATCTAATAATTTTTTTAGAGTGTGAAAGTTTGAACATTTTATTTAAAATGAATAACGGCGAGTTGCAGCAAGTGAACACATTTGAATAGATATTTAGCACAATTCATCCTCATGTAAGGATAATAATGAAGAATAGTCGCATCTTATCTTCCTCCCAAATTTGATGAATATGATGTTATTTAAATATGTTTTTTAAGCGATTTTTTTAGGATTTGATTGTAGATTTGGGTTATCTGAAAGCTCAATTACAAGATTAATGATTGATGATTGATTTTTTGGTTGGACTTTTCAATAATTGAAAAGCTTAACTACAAAGTTAATGATTGAATTTTATTTTATTTTATTTGTGGAAAAATCTATCATAATTTAGTATGTCAAATAGTAGTGGAGACACTCATTAGTGGTTGTTATCATTAAATGTGAGTTAAATCATCACCTTTATTCAAGGAAAACCATGTTACCTAGAATAATATTCATTATTCTTAAGGAAAACCATGCTACCTAAAACAAGGCTACTAGGTAGCATATACCTGCGGAATATAATAATGAAAGTATTGTTTAAGAAGATAGGGAGACAAGGAATAGGCATGAAATGACTAATGGCAGAAATATTTATTACAATAACATTGGGGGAAGTGAAGGCAGCAATAAGACTTCAAAGTTTTTGGCCAATAAGATATGAGATAAATGAGGTTTAAAATTTAAAATTAATCATTATTTTTTAAAAATTTATATAAAGGGGTGTATATTTTATGGTCAACCATAAACTAATAGAAAGTCAAACCTAACTCAACACTATATACCATGTCTATCCGCAGGTATAATAACAAGTATGTCTTTAAGGGACAAACTTTCACTCCTACTAAATATCTTTAAGTCTTAGATCATTAACCTATTTTTTTAAGTTTGAGAAAAACGAACTCTTAACCAAGTAAAAACAATTTTAAATCATACTCTAAAACCAATTATTTAAATTCCATTATTATTTATTATATATATAGTGAAATAATATAAATAAAAAAAATTATATTTTATACATTTGATAAGTCATCATGTCTTTTCAGGTTACTTTTAACGTACAATTATATGACTTGTCAAAGTGCCTACAATTCTACGACTTGTCAAAGTGAGGATGACATAACGTTAAGCAAAGTCCAAACTTGTACAAAATCAAAACCCAATGGTAACTTAACGTTCACTCGACTTGAGAAAATGTAAAGAATCTGAAACTTGAATCAAATCTTGTAGAATATCTTTTGAGATTGAGAGTTGAAAATTTTACTTGAAAATAATATTTGGTGGGCCCTCTAAAATCATAAAAAAAATTACAGCACATGGCGTAATTTTTTCCCTCCCCCCATGTAGGAAGACAAGTCTCGTCATAATCAATATGAGGGTCCTCAACTGTCCTCTAAGACTATGATGGTATATTTTTGTAAGTTAGTTAACTATTTATTAAGTATGGACAAGAGAAAATACAGAAAATACAAACATGTCAGGTTGTAGGTGGACTTTGGTGCAGGGGACTACAATACATTTATAAAAAATATGAGAAACCATATTGGCGTTTTGTTCCTCTCACATTATGAAATTGAAATTGTTTATAAATTGAAAATTAAAAGCATGGACTAAGATATAAATAGATATTTTATAAGGTTTGATTGAGTTGAGAGACGCATTTTACATTTTAGTATTAGGTAGATGTGTGATTCGGTGCCTAAATTTTGTGTGGAGCTAAAAAAATTAAGTAAATGAAAATTGTATATGTCAGCTCTAACCTTTTGTCAAATTTTATATATATATTCAAATTAAATTAAACAAACATAATTGAATCAAGATAAAATAAAATTAATTGGAAGGTTTTGGATTTGATCCTTCTCGATGCTTCTTAGAACCAGAGTTAAGATGAGTTTATGTTGGTTCATAATAACAATTATAATTAAGAAAAAACTAAAACAGAAAGACATAGGAGAGAATTGGGAGATCATTTCAAAGAATTAGAGTCCACATCAATTAGCATTGGTGGAGTGACCTTTTGTGCCCATGTTGCACCCTTAGGTTCTTTTAACTAAGTAGCATCCTCTTTGTCTTTCTCAACTATCACACTGGCTTCTTATTCTACCTCCCCTACCTATACTCCTCCAATTTCCTAAATGTTCCAATTACCAATTTCAAAGCCCTAGATTGTACTAATGAAATTTTCATACTTGATGTCCAATTGGTCCAACCTGTTTAAAATCTCATTATTCTTATTCTCCTTATTTTGCATTGCATGGGCTATGAATTCTTTAGTGGCAGTGTAGGACCATTGTTTTAGAATATTCAGTCTCTCTTCTCCTTCTATAACTAATATCAACAATCTCTCACTAGAAGTATAACTTATCTTCACCTTGACCTTATTTTCCAATGCTTCCACTTCTTTTGTATTTGTTGCTTAAAATCTCCTTTAGTAAGATGCTACTAAAGCCATTGCCAAAAAAACCTTATACCTAGCTCACTATAGCCTCACATCCTTCGCCACTAACTCCTTGCACTTATGGGGGCAGTCTGGACATGTTCCATATGCAACATTTATTGCCATAATTGTCACCCTCTTAGACCAGCCTTCTGAGTTACTTATCATTGCAAGTGACCAATCCAACAACGAAAGGTCATAAAGATAAACATTAATTCCCAAAGCCGAATAAGGAATCCCAAAGTCAATTATCAATTCCCAACACCAAGTATGGATTCCCATTGTCATTCCTTTGTCCAAATAAGTAATAAACCCAATTTTAGAGCTTATTCCACCCATAATTGTTTAAGTTAATGGATGTCCTACCCACTAACTACAATAATCACTCATTTTTTTGGTCATTGAGAGGTTTGGTGCAGTGGGATTGAGTTATTATAGCTCATATCCATGCACCCCCACCCCACCTCTCCATCATATCCACATACATCTTTGAGCCAATTGCAATCTGTCATCTTTCCTTCCATGAATCCCTAACACCCCATACGAAAAAGCACATGAAGGTATTTAATTGTGCAAGCACAAGCTAATTAACATGGCAAATGAGAATTTCTTATCATTGCTTCATTCAAGGCTCAAAAGAGGTTGGAATAGAAATGTAGTTTCTAGGTTAACTACTAAGGATAGAAATGTGGTTTCAAGATAAAAATACTATTAAAATCTCTATCATAAATAAATTTAAAGAGTCCATTGGGTCTAACCCAAGTGGTTGTGTGATGGAGTGTTATTCAAGGAAAATTTAAGGATCAATACTTATATGAAAGTGTGGAAACCTTGGTGAATCTTACTAGTTCTTAAAGTGCCAACCATAAAATGTTTGGCGATATCTTTGTTAAAAATTCAAATTTCTAAGGATTTAATATAGTTTATAGAAAATTTTTGGCTACTTTTAGTGTAAAATACTTTTATCTATAGAATTGGGTGAATAATTTTAGAAAAAAATGGAAATTGGGAAATCTTTTTTTGGAAAAAAAAACATGGAAAATTAGCCCCTAAAATTTTCCTTGGTGTTACTCTCCACACCTAGGTTTTATTCCCCTAAAGTGACATGTTGAGCTTATTATGAGTATATTATTGTAATGGCTTCAAGCCCTATCATTGAACTAGCCTTGTGCCCTAAATAATTCAGGGTTTACCCTAGGTACAATAATGTACCCATTACCAAGCAAATGCAGAATCCTCTGATACCCATTAAAATAAGATGCATAAAACATGCTAAAAACACTCATGCAACTAAAAAACAAATTAAGTCATGAATGCAACTATCAAAGCACACACAACAACATTCAAACACATAAAAAACAAAGTAAAAACACAACATTTAAACTCAACATTTAACAGGAAACAACACAAAGACATAACACTTATCTCATGCAAAATTTCACCAATTGGTTGCATACAAGGGACATTCCTCCCAACCATAGCCTTATTGTTCCATTTATCTCAACAATAAGCTACATCCGAGCTAGGGCTATGAGTCCACAAGGAGGTATGCCCCTCATGGTTGGCCACACTTTCCACTCCACAACCCAATACTTAGATTTATAATTCCTACAACAATTCCAATCCTTCGCCTCTCTTTCCCCTCAACTCGCACAACCCAAGGAATGTGATCCCCTTCTTTACCACTTATTTCCTCAGGCTATCTCACTTCCTTCTAAGGCTCCAACACAAGTTCGGCCAAGAAATCTCGCCATTAGGGACTCCATAAATTCTCAGCTATAATTAGGAGTGCTCGCAATGGCCCACCCATAGGCCCTTGAATTATTTCTCAACAAAATATCACTTCTAGGCATGCCAGCCAGGTTCTTAGCACAAAATCTATCCGCTCTCATGGATGCTCTTATACATAGCCTAGCTATTGCTCTTTCCCAACACCCAACTTTCCTCTTCTTGTCCCAAACACTGGTTGTAAACATTGCCCTCTTTTCCACTCAAATTTCCTTTTCTCTCATGCAAGCTTTGTGTTAGGTACTAGATCCATTATATTAAGAAGAAAACAAAAAGTACTACAAAAAATTCTAGTTGAACAATGAAATGGAGAGATCCACAACCATAAATGATACCTTTAATGATAGAAAGCAATGTTCACTTACCTCTTCGAGGGGGAAACCTCCATGATGGCTACCTTTCGGTCTCTAAATCAACACAACTATTGTCCACGACCAATGTTGAACAGATGGGATCGAAATGCTCTTATTCCCAAATGAATCTTCTATCATTCACACCTCAATACAATAAAATTGAACACTAGGTTCAAGCGCTAAAACTCTGGTGCTAATAACCTTCAAAACCCATATGACCTCAGGCTATAAGTAGTCACTAGGTTTTTTCGTCGCCTTCCTTTTATTGGGGTGTCCACACACATAAGTTACCCTACTTCGATGATGAACTAAACGATAGGGTCTCAATGCTTAGCTTTCAATAAGACCACGAGTTGTGACCAAGTGCTAAAGGTATTGCCATCAGCCCTAGGAGTATTGATTCACTCTTGGGTTTACTTTTCCCCGATGATCTGTGGGGTTCTGATGAAATTGGACCCACACTGAACTTCTGCTCCAACAAAATACTGCCACGTTCCTTCTTTCCAAACAATTGATCTAGTTTACTCTGACTAGATCCTCATCGTTGATCTGATCGGGGGTTAATATTCACCATTGAGATGTTGCCAACATCTCCATTCTACGTTCGTCATCAATCTCCCTTATGGCATAATCCTCATTGCCAATTTGTTTTACCTTTAACATCGTTGGTGATTTCAGAATAGAGTTTGGTAAATCCTGACTAGCAGTCTCCCGACAATATAATATCAACCGTTGATTTTGTCGATCCAATGGATCATCCTCCACCATTGATCTCTTGTGATCAACAATCACGATCCATTCACCTTTTTCCACTACATTATTGGTCTCGATGAACTAGTTGCTACGTGTCCTTTGAGAGTAGTTGATCTGACTCACTCTAAGTAGATCTCTATCGTCAATCCCCTAAAGTTTGTCTTAGCTTATCATCATTGGCGATTAAAAAGGTGATATCATCGTCATTGATCCTGTGGAGCTTGAGTCCCAACATAACAAAGCCTCGATTAACAATCTATTGATGATACTGTAGAATAGAATACCCCATTGATTTCAGTTGTCGATTTGAAAAAGGGTTCTCACGATCTAATCTCAATTGTCCCTTTAAAAAACGAACAAAACTCAAGGTCGATATAGTCAATGGTTATGATTAACTGTGGTTTCGATTTTCCTTGATGCTTACAAAGGGATTCAAATTTTATCCATTGTCCCCTATTTTGACCTGTACACCGAATAAAACTCAATTCTTTTAAGCCACAGACTCAACCCCGATCTGTTCTTGAATCCGGTTCAGTTTGAAGGTGTCTTTTGATTACTTATTTCGCCTCCACGAAGTTCATAGGAACTTTGTCTCCCTCTCAATCACATTTGATAGACTCATTTCCTTGGTTCAAATTTTCCTTTAGCAGAGACTGTATTCAACGTCTCTCAACCCTACACACTCAATCTCAACCTCGTACATACAAGACTTATGTAATGGCAAGAGGATCAATAACACCCCAACTCAATAAATACACACACAATGTAACTTCTATTAAATCATTTATTGTACACAGGTTTTCCAAAGAAACCCCTCAGTCACTATGTGGTCACTTTGGCCTGATTTTACAATTCATTAGCCTATGATTGGGCCTTTGGCCACACTTGGCATTTTCCTCTCACACTCCTCTTAATCTTAACCTCTATCTCCCTCTATCCAACTCCCTATACCATTCTCAATGCCCATAGGCTTACAATATTCATACTCAAAGCATTATGATACCTAAATTTGGTTGAGATTCTAAAATCTCTCCCTTAACAAACTCCTAGGATCCCTCAAATCCACAAAATCCGCAAGAGATCTACACCTCACACTAAGATCTCTCTAAATCTCACAAAGACTCAAAATTTGTCTTTGTTAAGCAGATTCAATTACATATTATCAATCTCAATTCAAATCCAATCCTAACTTATGTGGACTTTATAGAATACATAGAAAATACAATAATTTAAAGTTAGGGAACCCACTTCCTTAGTAAATTCAAAGACCCCTAAGGCCTAATCAACAAGGTTGATTTTGGAGGAAAAATGCTCTTGCATCATACTCCCACGGTTAAAATTTTCATAATCTCCTGATCATATGTCTTCAATTGTTTCAGTATTCTTTGATCCCATTGTTGATGTTGTCAATATGCTATGCTACATGATTCCTTCATTGTTTTCCTCCATCTTCCAGGATCCCAAACTTTATTTTTTTGTTTCTTACTTGCCTTGATTTCTTGTTGTTGCATCTTTGTTTGAGATTTTCCAGGATCCCATATTATACTATGTTGCTTGTCATTTACCTTGCTGACACAATCTCTCTTAGCCAACTACAATTTGTGGTTGACTATCTTTTTCATCCCATGGTATCTCCATCTAGACTTACTCATCATCAACCTCAACAGTTCGTCAATTTCAATGTCAGTTGTGCATTTTTTTTTTCCTTTTCCCTTCATATGGACTCCATATAGCTACTTCCAACTCCTTGGCCCCAATTCCTTTGATGTTCTTAGGTCCATGGGAATACTCTCCAAAGTCTGCAACTTTTCTCCGGATATGTATTCCATTCAATATCTTTCTCCATTCTTCTTTATACACTTCTCCAGAAGTGTTTGAGACACTCAGTGGTCTCCTCCAACCTCCTTGCTCTTTCATGGAAGATCAATTTCTTTTAGAATTCCCACCTTCATCTGCATCGACACAATAATTTGGTATAGGACTTATTTCTTGGACATCTGAATGATCTTTGGCAGTCTCTTGGTTACCTTCATTATCCTTATTGTCTCTCAAGACAATCCTTTGGTCTGCATATTTTTGTTGTGTATGTAGCATAAATCCATCTTCACAAGAAAATCCTATGTCTTGAATTCCAACTTCCTCACTTATAATGTTGCAACTAGCCATTCTTGGATGTTTTGTGTTTGCAACTGTTATGCATTGTTCCCCTCATTTGGGCCTTTCTATCCATTCTTCCAACATCCTTAGTTCTTCCTCATAATCCATCAACATTGTATCTGAATGTTGTTCTTCAACTCCTTCATCTTCAAGGTTGTCTTCATGAGCCATTTCTATATTCCTCACTATTATAACAGGTTCTTGTTTATGCCTCTAAAGATCTGCATAACTTAATTGGAAATGATCCTGATTCTGATCACCTTCATGAGACAATGTTGTCTCTTCCTCCTTCAGAACAGATTCGTGGCTCTACTTACCTACAAACACACACCAATAATTAGTTTTAAAAACATAAGACCATGTGGTCTCATTTGATTCCTCTGACATCACCTTCACATGTTGATCTAGACTTTCCAAACAATCCATGAGACTCTCAACATGCCTCCCTTCAACATATCCATCATCATCCTCTTCAAGGAGTGATCCCTTCTTTGGTTTACTGAAGTGAACTTATTTTTCTATCATTGACCTCTATCTAAACTCATCTCCTTTGATTTTCTCTTTCTCCATCCAAGCACTCAATCTATGCTTTCTCTTCTTCAACTTTTCCTCTGTTCTAATTAAAACATTCATCATGTGCATCAATTTCTTCATAAACAAATGCACGTTAGGCTATTTGACCTTTTTTATTCACATTCCAACCCCATCTCTCGTCTTCATCACCTTCTTGTAGAAGCTCAATAATTATATCGAGTCTTTCCTTTAACTCAACAAAGTCTTTTTCAAACTCCTCTTGACTCGTCTGCTTTTGCCAAATACTCTAGTATTCTCCTCCCTCTTGTTATGGCTTCTCTCTGAACCTCTGACATGACTATCAGTAGTCATCTTCATCTCCTCCTTTTGTGAGCTTCACCTCACCCACCGTGAGCTACTTCAAGCACCCTTTGTAGCAAGCTTCCACACCTGCTACCCAATACCTCATCAATCTTTCTCCTGATCTTGACCTTCTGGTTATCAAAGGTTATATCCTCTGGAACCTTTTGAGCATCATCTACTCTTCTCTATTTTCTGCACCTACTCACACTCTTATGATAACTTATATTGTTCTCTCTACTTCCAATCTTAAGTTGGAAGTGTTTGCAACATCCCTTGTTGCAAGGTTCTTTTTGCAACAAGATTCTCTTTTCCTGTCAAAGCTTGCCAGTTGTAGGTGTTGTCACCGTTCTCTTTCTCCTTCTACTGCTACATGAAAACATAAATATGTTTTTACAAGAGTTAATTATAAAACATTTGACCAGTACCTCCAAGATTTGTTTTGAGATCTTGTCTCCCAAACATCTCCTCCCAATTCCGCTTCTTGGTTGGAATGAACTCAACTCTACAGTCTCAAAGTTCCTCTATTGAACTTTGATTCTTTTCTCCTTATCTCCAGAAATGGATTCTTTGTCAGTTTCATAGTTCTACTCAACACCCTTTTTTCCAGAACTGTCCTTTGTTTGCAAATTTCCTATTGCAGAATTTCACTATTTCCTAGCCTTCCCCTACACAAGATCCTCCACTCTTTGCATCATCTAGTTTGTATCTCTCATAGAACTCCAAATAGCGTTATTGTACTCTGATACCACTTGATGGTGACCTATCGGTCTCTAAATCTGCACAATTGTTGTCCACGACCAATGTTGAACAAATGGGATCGAAATACTCTTAATACCGCATGAATCTACCACCGTTCACACCTCAATAAAGTAAAATCGAACACTAGGGTTAAGCGTTGAAACTTGGGCACTAATAACCTTCAAAAACCATATGGCCTCAGTCTATAAGAAGTCACTAGGCATCATCATCCCCTTCCTTTTATCAGGGTGTCAACACACATAAGTTACCATGATCCGACGATGAACGAAACATTAGGGTATCGGTGCTTATATTTCCATAGGACCACAAGCCATGACCAATTGCTAAAGGTATCGTTGTCAGCCCTGGAGGTATCGATTCACTCCTAGGTTTACTCTTCCCCGATGATGTGTGGGGTTTTGACGAAACCATACCCACATTGAACTTACACTCCAATAGAAGATTTCCATGTGCCTTCTTCCCAAATAGTTGATCTAGTTTATTCTAAATAGATCCTCGTCGTTGATATGATCAGGGGTTAATGTTCATCGTTGAGCCACTATCAATGCCTCCATTCTGCATTTGTCATCGATATCCCTTATGACTGAATCCTCACCGTCAATCTATTTTACCTTTATTGTCGTCGATGATTTCAGAATAGTTTGGTAAGTCCTGACTAGTAGTCTCCCGACGATAGAATCTCAATCATCAATTTTTTCAATCCAATGGATCATCCTCCATTTTTGATCTCTCATGATAAATGATCATTATTAATTCACATGTTTCCACTACACTCTTGTTCTCAACGAATCAATTGTTGTGTGTCCTTCGAGAGTCGTTGATTTGACTCACTCTAAGTAGATCTCTACCATCTATCCCCCTGAAGCTTGTATTATCTTATCTTCGTTGGTGATTAAAAGGGTGATATCGTCATCGTTGATCCTGTGGATCTTGAGTTCCAACATAACAAAGTCCCGATCAACAATATGTCGACTATACAACATAATACCCCATTGATTTGAAAAAGGGTTCTCTCGATCTAATCTCAATTGTCGCTTAAGAACACAAACAAAACTCAGGGTTGATACAATCAATGGCTAGGATTAACTGTGGGTTTGATCCAACAATCACTATTCTTCGATGCTTATAAAGGGATTCAACTTCTATCCATTGTCCCCTATTTCGAGCTATAAACTGAATATAACTTGATTCTTTTAAGCCACTGACTCAACCCCAGTCTATTCTTGAATATGTCTTAGTTTGAAGGTGTCTTTTGATTACTTGTTTCACCTCCATGAAGTTCCTAAGAACTTCGTCTCCCTCTCAATATCGTTCGATGGAATCATTGCCTCAGTTCAACTTTTCTTTAGCAGAGACTGTATTCAACGTCTCTCAATCCTGTACACTCAATCTCAACCGATACATACAAGACTTATGTAATGAAAAGAGGACCAATAACACCTCAAATCAATAAATACACACATAGTGTAACTTCTATTAAATCATTTATTGTACACGAGTTTGCCACAAAACCCCTAAGTCACTCTGGCCTAATTTTACAATTCATTGGCCTCTGATTTTGGACCTTTGGCCACACCTGGATTTTTCCTCTCACACTCCTCTTAATATTCTCTCTATCTAGCTCTGTCCAAACTCCTATACCATTCTTAATGCTGGTATGCTTACAATATTCATACTCAAAGGATTATGATACCTGAATTTGGTTCAAATGCTAAAATCTCTCCCTTAACAAACCCCTAGGATCCATCAGATCCACAAAATCCTCAAGAGATCTACACCTCACCCTAAGATTTCTCTAATCTCATAAAGACTTGAAATTTGTCTTTGTTAAGCAGATTCAATTACATATTATCAATCTCAATTCAAATCCAATCCTAACTTATGTGGACTTTCTAGAATACAAAGAAAATACAATAATTTAAAGTTAGAGAACCCACTCTCTTAGTAAATTCAAAGACCTCTAAGGCCTAATCAACAAGGTTGATTTTGGAGGAAAAATTATCATGCATCACTCCAGTAGAGTAGTGCTCTATTATAATAATTCTCAAGACAAGACTTTCTCATTCCTTCTACTCTTATTTATATTAATTGTATCTTCTAAAAAACATTCTAGAGGAAGATCTTTCTAGAAGCAAAAGCTTCTATTAGGTCTTCTTACATTGACTTGTTCATATTTATTAAATAGGCCTTATTAACTAATGTCGGCCTTTATTACATGAAAAATATATTATTCTACCTACATGAGGGGTTAGGGAGGTTAGGTCCCTAACATGCCCTCCCCCTTGAAGAACAACCTTGTCCTTAAGGCTTGAGATGATGAAATTATTTCAAAATGGTGGCCGACTCCTAGGTGGCATCTTCTGGAGTTGTATCTTTACACTAAACTAACACTTTTGTGACGGTGCATTGACAGAGACGACGCTCTCACTAGTCCAAGACTTCTTGTGGCTGCAACCAAATGGAACCTTATTCATCCAACTCAGGGATACTAGTTTTAGTTTGGCACTTAGCTCCAATTAGTTTCTTTAATCATGAGACATGAAAAACATGATGGATCTTAGAATGACTAGGTAGAGCTAACTGGTAGGCCACTGACCCAACTCGCTTGAGAATTGTATAAGGACCATAAAATTTGGGAGCAAGTTTTTGACAGTGTTCAACTTTGAGTGAAGTCTACTTATAAATTTCCAAATGAAGAAATGTTTGGTCCCCTTTAGCAAATTGACATTTGGAATGACCCTGATCTGCTTGTTTCTTCATGCGAATATGAGCCATGACCAAATTTTCTTTGAGGGTGCAGAGAATGGTCACTCAAAATGTAATTATTTTTTCAACCTCTTGAACCTTTGAGACACCTGGTATGTATGGGAGAACCAACAACGTATTTTGTCTGTAGACTACTTCAAAAGGATTCATGCAAGTGGATGTATGATAAGATGTGTTGTACCACCATGCAACTAGGGGTAACCACTGAGCCCACTTATTTTTTCTTTTGGATGCAAAACACCTCAAATATGTTTCCAAACATTTGTTGACAACTTTAGTTTGGCCATCAATCTGGGGATGATAGGAGGTGCTGAGATGCAATTGGGTTCCCTGGATCCTAAACAATTATTGCCAAAAATTGTTGGTGAAAATGGGATCTTGGTCAGAGATAATAGAATAAGGCATGCCATGAATTTCGAAGATATTATCCATGAAACTTTGATCCACTGTGGATGCAGTGAATGGGTGTTGAAGAGCACAAACATGAGCATATTTGGAAAGATGGTCAACTACCACCATGATGACTGACTTATTTCCTGATTTAGGTAAGCCAACAATGAAAGCCATAGAAATATCCTACCAAATAGCAAGGGGATTTGGAAGTGGTTGGAGTGTGCCTAGAGATTTTACTGTTTCTCCCTTGTTTCATTGACATACATCACATTCAACAACAAAGGTGAAAACATCCTGTTTCATACCATCCTAGAAAAAGGAACGC
Source organism: Picea engelmannii (assembly GCA_009831015.1). NCBI lineage: Eukaryota > Viridiplantae > Streptophyta > Pinopsida > Pinales > Pinaceae > Picea > Picea engelmannii. Next base: position 918,203 of record ML783715.1, read on the forward strand.
TTGACCCATTCATAGATTTTGGTAAACCTTGAATATCCATCCATGGGTGAATCATGAAGCTTAGAAAGCACCGTGGATTAGAGTTGCGACTATTTTCTTAAATACAGATGATCTTTCTACTGAAGCTCTTCATTGTGCCAAGAGTACCTTGGAGAAGCTGGATAGTGGTGTTACAATTGTTGGATCGGGCAAGAAATTTTGGGGTCCTTTAGCCATTCCTCGCAAACAACTTGGAGCCAATATGATATAATGAAGGAGAGGGAAAAGAGGGACCCTTCTTCTTCATACTTCCTAGAAAGAGCATCAACAACCACATTTTCTTTGTCCTTCTTGTAAATGATCTCATAATCATATCCAAATAGCTTGGTCACCCATTTTTGTTGCTTCATGGATGAAATTGGTTGTTCCAGAAAGTATTTGAGTCTTTGGTGATCAATTTTAATCTGAAATCATTGCCCCAATATATAAGGACGTCACAGATCCACAACATGTAGAATAGCCAACATTTCCTTTTTCATAGATTGACTGGCCTAAATGTCTCTCCAAAAGTAGTTTTCTAGTGAAGGCCAGAGGCCCGCCATCTTGCATGAGGACTACCCCAATTCATTTCCCTAAAGCATCACATTTCAGGACAAAAGTCTTTTTGGAGTCAGGAAGTGCGAGGACAGAAGTCGTGCACATAACCTCTTTCAAGGCATGGAAGGATTGATCAGTTGTTGGAGTCCAAGTGAAAGCATTCTTTTTAAGGAGAGCAATGAGAGGTGTTGCATTTTTTCCATAATTTTGAACAAACTTGTGGTAATAGCCCGTTAAACCCATAAAACCACGCAATCTCTTAATATTTTTAGGGCGAGGCCAATCCTACATAGCTTCAATTTTCTTAGGATCCACCCTTACACTATCCTTGCCGACAATATGACCCAGGTACTCCACTTCCGAGGCTCCAAAGGCACATTTAGATTGTTTGAGGAAAAGTTGGCACCAAGAGAGTAGATGGAGAACTTGATCCACATGGAAGAGATAAGCTATCCAAGTTTTACTATGGATGAGAATATCGTCAAAGAAAACTAAGACAAAATGATGAAAGACATGATTTATGAGACTTTGGAAAGTAAAGTGGGAATTACACATTCTAAATGGCATTACCAAGAACTCATAGTGACCCTCATGAGTTCTAAATGCAGTCTTGGGAATGTCTTCCTCTTTCATACGTATTTGGTGGTAGCTAGAATGAAGATCAAGTTTAGTAAAGTACTCGGTACCACTCAATTCATCCAAGAGATCATCGATGACAAGAATGGGAAATTTGTATTTGATAGTGAGTTTGTTGAGTTCGCAAAAGTTTGGACACATGTGTCAAGTGCCTTCTTTATTGAGTACCATGACCACATGAAATGAATAGGGACTGATACTAGGATGGAAAACACCCGCGTCGAGCAATTCTTGAACAATTTTCTCAATTTCATTCTTCTAGGCAAAGGGATGATGATAAGGGTGAACATTGGGAGGAAGACTTCCCGAGATGAGAGGAATGGAATGATCATGAACACCATGGGAAGGGGGAAGTCCATGGGGAGTGGAAAAAACAGTTTGGTGTTTGGAGATGATAGATTGGAGGTTTGGATGCACAGAGGGTGTCTCAACTGTTTGAATGGGACAGAGTTGGGAAATAATACCCAAATGACCTTTTTTGAAGAGCTTTTCCATCTGATGGGAATTGGTGATCTCAACGGAGCCTGCAGTGATTCCTTGGAACATATACTACTGTCCCTCCTGTTGGAATTGGATGGTTAATTCCTTAACATCCATGAGAAAGGAGCCTAGAGTGTGTAACCATTCAACACCAAGAACAATGTCACAACTGCACATGTTGATAGCAAACAAATGATATTTCAGGTGGTACCAACAAATTTGTAGGTGCACATTTTCACAATGCCCACCACATTTCATGGAACCGCTATTGGCAATCATGATTTGCAAATTATTGACGACACAAATATAACAATTGATTTCCTGGGCAATGCAATGGTGAATAAAATTATGGGTGTTTCCACTGTCAACAAGAATGATGACTTGCCTATGCTTAATGTAGCAAATTAGCTTGAGGATTTAGGGAGAAGAGAATCCAGTGAAGGCATACATTGAAATCAACGGTTCAACTTCTAGTGGGTTAGCGATAAGAGTAGTATAATTTGCAGGGGGTAGCTCTTCCACAGGGGGGAATTCATCCTCCTCATCAACAACAACCTCTGAAATGGCCTTAAAAAGATTTTATTCCTTACACTTGTACCTAGGAAACTATTTTTCATCACAATTATAGCAAAGACCCTTGTGTTGGCGTTCAACCATTTCTGCATGAGTTAATTTCTGGACCTTAAGAGGGGTGACAGTAGGGGCAGGATTGGTAGGGAAAGGGAGAGGAATAAAAGAGGGTTTTCAGGTCTGGAAAAATACAACATGTTGTGCTTCTTTGGCATGTTTAGTAGCTTCCAACAAAGTCTAGGGGCGAGCCATGAGGACCTAGGCCCGAATTTCATCCTTTAGGCCACTAATAAAGCATTCCCTGAAGAAGGCATCTATCATGCCCTCTATTATGAAGGCCAAGTGCTCAAAAGAGGTTATAAAGTCTTCCACTCTGCCCAACTATTTCAACTTGGTCAAACGACCTAAATAGTGGGTGTTGGCATCAAAATGTGCATAGAGCTTTGCAACAAACTAGGTCCAAGCAACATACCCTTGGTGTGCATTTTTACATCATTTCCACCATTGCCAACGTTCAAGATCCAGATAGAGAACACCATAACAAAGTTTGACCAAATCATCATTAATGCCATGCAAAGAAAAATAATGCTCCATTTGAGTGACCCAGCCCATGGGATCTGAACCATCAAATTTATTAACCTCAATTCTGGGAAGACGGGGGTCACGATGAATGGAGTTGGATGGAAAGGCCATAGAATAGGAGGAGTCAACACCATCTAAGTGGGACGGTTTTTTCGAGAAGGAAGGGCTCGAGAATCGGTTCAACAACTGGATGAGAGTGGATTTGAGGGTATCAATTTTTCTTATGAATTTGACATCCTTGGCATCAAATTTGTTATGGACTTGGTCTTGAGAGTGTGCATATTCAAAATTGATGGAAGCAATGTCAGAAGTCACTTGTTGGATGTTCTCCTTGTTGATGGCAACGTGCAGGTCTTGGTTGTGAGTGTTGACCATTTAGAGAGGAGGGGTGCTTGTAAGGGGAAGTGGGTCCACTGAAAAAATGTGGATAGGTGATATATATGATTGTGATTAGAGCGATAAGGGAAATTCAATGGGATATATTTCAAATAAGGGTGACAGGAAGGTTGGGTGGGACCACAGAAAAAAAATGCTTAGAAGTGATAGGTACCACGACGATCAGGGCGGAAAGGGGAGTTCAATGGGATATGTTGCAAATAAGAGTGCCGAGAAGGGGCGTCGGGTCCACTTAAAAAAGGCTTATAAATACTGCAACAAAGAATGACCCAAATTGTTAATAGGAAAATTTCTTTAGTAATTTCGCAACCAGAACGCAAGAGGCAAGGTTGTGCGACAATATATCTCGTCTGTTCATTTTCTGTTTTGTTTCTTTTCTAGGGGTTAGGGTTTACAGGGTTCCTACAAACATGGTTTTCCCATGTGTTATAACTCTCTAATAAACGTGGGGGATCGAATAGTAGTACTCGACCCAATATCTCAAGGAACCAACTAAGGAAGATCGATCGTATCCTTAGATGTACTACCCAATTACCCAGGTACTATAGAGTATCTTCTCGACTGTTGTTCTCGGTGTCACTATAACAATTAGGTGACTGATCGACTGATCTAGAGCTAGTTTCAAAAGACCTAAGGGACTCTCAATATACCTGCTAGTACATGGGAGTGATGGTTGTGTGCAGATTCTGTCTAATGCATTACTACTTGAGGGGTACCAACAAGAGTTATAGAGGTTTCCAACAAGGTGAAATGTTTGTTTCTAGACAACCCCGTGAAACCGTCTCTATTTATTGCGTGTAATCTTCCTCGCAACAGTTTTACCTGCTTAGCGATAGATCTTCGTGCTTCAAAGATGTCAACAATACACGTCTCTACCTTAAAACAATTTTCGTAAAGGAAAGTGCTCTAATACCACTTGTTAGATATCAATCTATTATATTAAGAAGAAAACAAAAATTACTATAGAAAATACTAGCTGAACAACAAAATGTAGAGACCCACAACCATAAATGATTCATTTATTGATAGAAAACAATGTTCACTTTATCTCTTTGAGGGAGCAACCTCTAGCATAGCAGGGCTCTGTTACAATAATTCTGAAGACAAGACTTTATCATGCCTTCTACTCTTATTTATACTAATTCTATTCTCTAAAGAACATTCTATAGGGAAATCTTTCTATTAGGTTTTCTTACATTGATTTGTTCACATTTATTAAATAATCATTATTAACTAATATCGGTCTTTATTACATGAAAAATATATTATTCTACTTACTCTAGGGGTTATGGAGGCTATGTCCCTAACACTTTGACCCTCACATTTTCCAAGAAGTAGTTGTACTCAACCCATGGTGTCATAAATTGGTGAGATGACTTTGTCCACCTACCTCTTACATGCATTCAATGATTTCTTTAGTAAGTCAACAGAGATAAACATGTATAAGCTTTTTAGCCCGAACATACTCCTAGCCTAAATTACATATATACAATTACATTAAACATTATAGGGTTTAAAACTTGGATGTTACAATTACCATCCTAAAAATAAAGGAAAATTTCTAAATTACATTTGTACAATTACATTAAAATTTACAGGGTTTAAAACGATAATAATAATAGAAAACTAGTCCCCTTTGTCGGTCATCTTTACAATGATCCCCAAAAAATTGGGATTCATAGGACGGAAAGGTTGAGACATTGAATATAGACGTGGCGTAATTTCCTCCCCGTTGAAGAAGACTAGTCGCAGGTCCCTCAGCATGTGAAAGCCTAAAGGACAACTGTGAAAGAAAGTGAGCTGTCACAAGAAAAAATATTACGAAACATGAAGTACGATGACAGCCTTGGAACCTATAAAATACGATGAGCGGGGAAGGAGCCATGAATCTGGTTATTGTTCGCCAGGAGCCATTACCTATAATTACCATTATTGAAAGAGGGAAGCCTAGGGGACTGGACCAAGATACCGGCATGATCAGCTCTCGGTTCCCTCTGATGAGAACGGTAGGGATCTCTACTATTTAACTGTCGTAGAATCGAGTGTGTTATTTCATGTTTCAGGCCGTCTTTGGCTTTCAGTATCAAAGATTGGCCACAAATTATGGGCCCGATCTGTGAATTTTGGCCTGGCGTCGAAAGGAAGGTTTTCTGTTCGAGATTCTGTCGAAATCCGCACTCCAACTTCAGTATTTGAGCTAGAATTGACGAAATGTTTTAGGCTTTCAATTATCGGTGAAGCTTTCGGAAATATTGTGGATATTGCAGTTAACGGGCTTAGATTTTTTAGTATTTGGCCGATTTTCGTCTTTGATTTTCTCAACAGCTTGGCTTACTTTTAGAAGAGCTTGAGGCCATGGCTTTTGAGTTGATCCTTTCCCCTTTTTTCACTCCCTTTTAGTTTTTAGAATTTAATTTCCTGCTTGGAAGAATTTCGCTGTATGAAGGTGAAGGTTCTTGCTTCGCAGTTGTTGAATGCCTTTTGTCTTTGGTTGAAGCTCAGATGCTCTTGACTATGAAATGCTAGGCTTCAGAAATTTCTTTCTTCAGTTTCAGAATTGTCCCTATCGACGAAAAGTCTTGGTTCGTTTTCGCATAGTTTTGCGAATTCTCCGATCCAATTCAAAATTATTCTGATTTTTTTCGATTGTCATGACTAGTTTCGTTATTACATTTAGTCTTGCTGGTGATTTCGCGGTAAAATATTTTTTAAATCTGCCTGCACGAAAACTGCTTGCTGTCTGAAAATAGTTTGTTTTTAAAATGTCTAGTTTCTTGAATCTTTGTAGTGTTCTCGTCGCGTCGAGGCTTCCCTGTTTAATTTCACTGGTTCTGTTTTCTACTTTTATAGAAAGCACAAAGCTGCCGAGTTTCTAAAAAATGCGCTTTGTGCTGTGCAGTAGGCAAAAGATTTTCAGAAGAAAACTTAGGGATCGAGGTTGGCATCATGGCGAAAAATCAGCTGGAAGTATTAAATGCCTTGGACCTGGCAAAAACGCAATGGTACCATTTTACTGCAGTTATTATTGCTGGTATGGGCTTCTTCACGGATGCCTATGACTTGTTCTGCATCTCCACCGTCACGAAGCTACTGGGAAGGATTTATTACTTCGATCCAACCAGCGGTAGCCCCGGTGCTCTGCCTCCAAATGTCTCGGCTGCGGTGAACGCAGTGGCCTTATGCGGAACACTTGCTGGGCAACTGTTTTTTGGTTGGATGGGCGACAAACTGGGACGAAAGAAAGTCTATGGAATAACGCTCATGCTCATGGTCGTTGCCTCTATCGCATCCGGTCTTTCTTTTGGCAAAACAGCGAAATCAGTAATGACCACGCTTTGCTTTTTCAGATTCTGGCTCGGCTTTGGCATCGGGGGAGATTATCCTTTGTCCGCTACCATTATGTCCGAGTATGCCAACAAGAAAACCCGAGGGGCATTCATCGCAGCAGTGTTTGCTATGCAAGGCTTCGGGATTCTCGCCGGCGGTGCCGTGGCAATTATCGTCTCCGCAGGATTCAGGAGCAAGTACGACCGCCCCGCATACCAGGTCGATCGTCGAGGTTCGACCGCCCCCCAGGCCGATTTTGTATGGCGAATCATTCTTATGTTCGGGGCCATTCCCGCTGCGTTAACATACTACTGGCGAATGAAAATGCCCGAAACAGCTCGCTACACGGCGCTTATCGCAAAAGACGAAAAAAGAGCCGCGGTCGAGATGTCCAAGGTTCTTGACGTAGAAATCGAGGTAGATCCACTGAATGTTGAAGAGTTTAGACGGAATGAGCCGAAGTTCGGATTCTTTTCGAAAGAGTTCGCAAGGCGACACGGCTGGCATCTACTGGGAACTACAAGCACTTGGTTTCTCTTCGACATCGCCTTCTACAGCCAAAATCTTTTCCAAAAGGACATCTTCACGGCCGTGGGTTGGCTTCACTCTGCCAAAACAATGAACGCCATTGAAGAAGTTTATCGAATAGCAAGAGCGCAGTCGATTATTGCTCTGTGCTCGACAGTCCCAGGCTACTGGTTCACGGTCGTCTTCGTCGATCACATTGGAAGAAAAACAATTCAGCTGATGGGATTCTTCTTCATGACTGTCTTCATGTTCGCGCTTGCTATTCCATACTACCACTGGCGAGGCACCAAATGT
>ML783716.1:0-30958 GCA_009831015.1 Picea engelmannii
TGTTGGCTAAAGAGAAAAACCTTAACCCTCCAGTATGGAGTTTTATAGAGAATATTGTCGGGCCTGTCAAGTTTACTGTGGGTTATTGTGGATTGAATGTATTGAAGATTAATACACACACTCGCCTAGTTGGTCATATGACAGTCGTGTTGGTTTGGCATCTAGATTACTACCACTGTTATAACAATGGTAAACCTTTCATTGTTAATTGCATAATTCAATACACACAGTCGTTTTCCTTATGTTTAATAACTTAGAATTGTTTAATGGAGAGGGTCATTGCCCCGATTCAAATTTATGCGTGGGTATGCACAGTTTCCACAACTTGTTAGTTCGATTGATTTTTACGACAGTGGTGAATTGGTTGGTTGATACACAGTCACTGGTATTTTTGCACTAAGGATTATTTGGATGTTTAGCTGGCATTGGCTACGAATGCTTAATGTTGCTCACGCATACCACGTTGTGTGTGTGGTGTTTCTACACATTGAAATAATGATCATTGTAACTATTAGTTTCTTTTGGAGCCTAATGGTTATTGCAACTAGGATGACTATATGAACTACATCCACTGCATGCTTATGATTGTCTGATTGTATAAGACAAGTGTACATAACATACTTGATTACAGTGACTAAATCAAAGCAATATTGTATTAGATTGATGGCTCGACACGATGGGTTGAGTTATTACTATGACCGTGTGCTTGGTTTTGTAAAATGGAGATGTGCATTGTGGTGTTTTGGTGGTTGCGCACTATGTATAATATGGAAATCTTGGGTTTCATACTTAGGGGTACCCACATAGTTTTAAGATTTTTTTTCGTTGCAATCTAATCATTTGTTTTGATAGGCATGTTGTTGATACCTCGTCATGTTGGGTGGATGGATTAGATTTTTAGAGTCACATTGAAATATAGGGGCCAACGACATTTTTCTAATGCTTGTCATAATATAGGGGCCAATGAAAAAAATACTTTCATGCGCCTATTCATCAATTCCTTGGAAGGAAAGTCTGCGACCAACATCTTTGACCTTCCTCCTAAGATTTTTTCTACTTGGGAGGGGTTGACCTATTGGTTCCGATCCACTTATGGGAAATCCAAAAGCCCTGCCGAGAAATTAAGGGGATACAATAACGTCACTTATAAAGATGGTGAGACCATCAAGTCTTTAAACCTGTGTTTCACCAAGTTATACAATCAAATCCACAAACTTATCTGAACTCAGAACCAAGCCTCTTTCATGCATTACTACAATGCATTTCCTTCTCCCTACCGTCATAGGCTTGAAGAAAAATCCATTGATAATCTTAGTTTTTCTCTGCACTCTTTCTCAGAGTATGAAGAACAACTTGAAAGAACTGGTCTTCCCCAGGGAGAATCAGTTAGACAGACAAACATGTCCTCTCTCTTACAACTAGTACAATATATGAACAATTGTATGATAGCATTTGAGAGGAAGGGTACTATCTTCCCTCTCACCCCTGGAGCTTCATCCTCTTTTTCACCCCGTTTTAGAAATCTAGTTGAAAACAATTTTTAGCCTAAAGCTATCCTACCTCAAAGTTGGTGTAAATTTTGCGAGGAACACCACGAAGAAACCAAATGTGAGGTAAATAAGAGTGCCAGAGATAAGATCTTTGGTAAAAGACCAGAATATACTATCGTTGTCCTAGACTTTGCAGATCTAGAGGATGTCATGGTCATCAACACTAGGAACAAAGCCTACGCTCCCAAGGGAAAATTTTATTCTCCCCACAGTTCTTCTACCCCATGCTCATCCTCACCCACTGCTACTCCCCAAGTTCCTAAAATTCCTAAGAGTCAAGGAATCACTCCTCATCCCCCCTCTTCCAAACACAATGTCTTGAATCAGTTGGTAAACATCAAAGCATATGAAACCCTTCTAGACATGGTTATTGTCCCTAAACAATAGATGCATCTAAAACAATTCATGGAAGGAAAAGATTATGTTGTAGCCAATCATTTCGAATAGGTAAGCGAAGAGGATTCTTCTGTAAATAAAGTAGGTGTACATAACTATAGATACCTTGTAAAAAATCCCCCTTTTTATATTTCTATAAATATCATGGATAATATTTCCCATTGTTGACTCATCAATGGTGGTTCAGGCCCAAGTGTGATGTCGAATATTATTATGTAAGAGCTAGGCTTGTCTTGTACAAATCAAAACACCAAAATAATTCTCTCCTATAATAGTCTACAAAAAACAACCATAGACGAGATTAAGGATGTAACCTTGGTTTTATGCGCTCATCATGAGATAAGGACAACCCTCAACGTTTAGGTGATTGATATGCCTATAAGCAATTACTCAATTATCTTGGGGAGAGATTGGCAAGCCTTAACAGGGGGATACCTCTTGCTCGATGGGAAACATTTATCCGTTCCTCGAAATGGTAAGAATATTATAGTCCTTAGAGAGGGAATAATTTCAACCTACATAGAGAGTGTTCTGCAATATAGCATAAAATATATCGAAGAAGACCTAGGAGTGTATTCCATATTTGCTGAAGAGGATAATATTCCTTGGGAAATAATTGATTTAGATGATGATTTATGGAATATGCACTTTGATGGTTCACACTCTAATGAAGGTAATGGGGATGGTATTATCTTGGTTTCCCCTACAGGAAAAAATCATAATCTGTCATACAGGTTGGAGTTTTCTTGTGCAAATAATGTTGCTGAATTAGAATCTTTATTATTAGGCATTGAGAACGCCCTTAATATTGGTTGTGGTCACCTTTTAGCTTTCAAAAATTATGAGCTTGTTGTGAACCTAGTACATAATATATGCTCTCCTAGCAACAAGATGATGGAACGATACTCCCAAATTGTTTGGGCACTTGTCTCGAATATTATATCTTTTAACATCACTCATGTTAAGAAGGATTTGAATTCAATGGATGATTGGTTAGTTGTCTTTACAACCTCTCCTAATCAACAAATTTTGCCTCACAGGCCTGATTTTTCTTTTCAATCTCTACATCATCCATATATTCCTAAAAATGAAGGATCTTGGAAGGCCATCCCTAACGATGAGAGAATTTGTGGTTTCATTCAAAATGAACCTCTTAAGCCCAAGGAGATTATATCCATATAAAATAATAATAATATGCCTAAGGGCTTGACTCCTCTTGAGAGTTAGTTTTCATTGAGTGTTGTAGGCAATAAAAAAAAACAGAAACAACATGAGTTATGAAAGAAGGTGGTTGAAACTATCCTCCTGAACATTAGGACACCTGAATCTTCAATGAATGTTAAAATAAATGTCCAATGTTCTAATAAAGAAGAGATGGGGTCCACCGGGATATTCGGTGAATCTCAAAAGAGTTTTGCTTGGTCTTATGAGGATCTTCGTGGTTTTGATCCTAGTCTTGTTCAACATATTATGAAACTAGCTAGGAAAAAACAAGAACTTGTTAACTATGCACTAGAAGCACCCTTTCGAAGGGATTTGAGAGATTTCTTAAGGGCTGGAACATTGTTTTCATTCCACCCTGAATGTGTTTCAAATTGGGAACCGACCTCGAGGACCATTGATAATATTAGAACCTGTATTAGTCTTCAAACTTTCTGGCAAGCGATTATGAGAAATCCCTTCCCTCCTCTCAATATGGAAATGTTTTTGCAACAGGTTGTAGAATCACATTTAGGGCCCTTACTTGACAACTTGTTTGGTTACAAGAGAATCAAAGTAAAAGGGGAAAATGTTCACAAAACCACTTTTATTACTAATTTTGATATTATGCCTTACAAATGCCTGCCTTCTGGCATATTTGATGTAAGTACCACCTTTAAAAGACCTATACACACAACTTTCAATGAATTGGTTAGTATCCATGCTTATCTTGATGATGTAATCATGTGAGTCAAAGGGTTGATAATTACATCATAATTTCAAGTGTTGGGTCCTTTCCAAATTACTTTTGTCTTGGACACTAACTCATACATTTTAAGGAAATTACAGAGACAATTGTTTTCCTACAACACTAACATTCCTCGCTTGAAGTATTGCAAGGGGCCAGCATGAAAAGTTCTAATGCTGATTGGATTTCTGTATACTAGTAGCCTAGCTCTGCTTTCAAGTTTTGTGCTTCTTTTCTATGCTTACAGTACTTTGATTTCTGCCTTCTGAGTTAAGTTTTCTCCTTTGCTACATTCATTTATGTCTTTTATTGTTGTTGTTTTAGTTTCTGCAACTTTACTTTCATTGTGATTTTGTTTCCCATTATCTTTGGTTAATTTGGTCAAATAGGATGTTGGATCAATTCTTCCACAACGATACTCCTGCAAAGGATTGTTAGCCAATAACAATCAAGATTACACAATTGTTATGATGTCTCCTCTGAAGGGCCCTGAAAATTGTTATATATTTCCACTGTTGTATTATAAAGGATTGGTTATATCCTGCTTCTTCTTGCCATTTCTTCATCCATTGAGATTTTAAGAGCAAGTCTAAAAGTTAGAGAGTAGATTACGGTTGAATGGTTATGCATAAAGTGGTAAAAACTCTTCATACTTAACACTTTTCATGAATTATTCCCAAATTCTTTGTCATTTTTCCATTAAATCCACTTACTTTCCCCTATTGCATAATTATTTTGGTTATGTCTTCTAAAGTTACCGTTCTTGGTCTGTGAAAGCATGAGTTTTCAGTTCTAAATTTGTTGAAAACAAATTTCCTTTTGGAGTCGCCAATTTGTTGACGATTAAAATCATCGACAAAGTCTTTCCCACAATGTGTTGCTAAAGCCTATTATTATAAAAGCTAAATAATACTAGTAGGTGGGACCCCCTTGAATTATTGAAGATCATAATTGTTCATATTTGATGTTATGATGATCTGTGACACAAATTACATGGTTGATGAGATCTTTTGTTATTGGCTATGGTTTGAGCTTATGAAATGTTGGTTCCTTATGTTACTACAACCTATGCTATTCATTGATATCATTTCCACTTGTTCTTATCGCACCTGCACAACAAAAATGTTAGTGAAAACACATAAAAGGAAGTTTGAAGAAGGGAAAACTTACTATAACAAATGCAAAAGAAAAAGGATCTAATTCTCCAGTTTTACTATACCACATACAAAAATTGGAAGGAAATAGGGAACAATGCAACAGTTGCAAAAAGGAAGAATTTAAACTATCCTATATACTTTACTATGTGCGTGAAAGACTTAATGGTTATGGTTAAATCCTATCTAGCAATTTAATGGCCATGCGATTTAGTTGATTTATGTGGTTGATATACATATAGTATATTTGGATGGATGGGATATTGGTGGCTCATTTGACAAGGTAATGGATGTTAATGGTTATGTGATTTTGTTTGAATTATATAATGTGAAATGGGATATATGATGTGGATAGCGCATTTGGCAAGTAATAGATGCAGATTCCAATGTAGAGTTAAATGAATGGTGTTAATTAAAAGATGGTTGGCATGTACTGATGAGTAAATTAATTGTGGGTGGTGGCAACGTTCATTTGTTTCATGTCACCTTTACTCCTTCCGTTAGTCGCCACCCTAGTGGGGCTATTGTTCGACCTTGTTGTTGTGGTTATGCTCCGACTTCTTAGCAGAGAGGAACCACTTGGCCAGCTCTCATTCTAAGGAATTCGATTACAAGTATGTCTTTTTTTATCCATTCATGAGTCTGCTTTGGTTATGAAATGATTAATGGCTCGGGTGTATTGGTTTTTATTTTCCTTAAGTGTTGCAACTGTGTAAAATTTTGTTCTTGGAATGAAGCATTGATGGTTCTTTCTGCAATAATATTGAATCCATAGAAGTTATTAGTCATCTTGGATGCTAGCTCTCTGTTATCCTTGCTAGTTTAGTTGGAGGGTTTTGTTGGTCTTGGGTTGGTTGTAAATCCTCACGCAGTTGTAGCTATGTCAAGTCTCTGGCATTTATGGGTTTAATGGTTGAAGGAATTTTGCGTCACTGTGTTTTTTTCACTTGAGAATTGGTTGATTGCACCACTAGGGGTCACGAAATGAGTTTCATGTTCTTACTCATCCATGTCTTCACCCTAGTGTTGTGGTTGTTTGATCGAAGAGAACGAGGGTTATACCCTACGTGCGTTAGATAACATTGTCAGGATGAATGAGAGCCTCACCTTCTGTTATGCCCCTTGCCATGGATTTGTTACCTATCCATGAATGAGTCATGGTTATTCCTATGTGTGAACCATTGGCCTCATATTTTTCACCATTATGAGGAGTTGGCTCTATTCTCCTTGTGTTGGCTAAAGAGAAAAACCTTAACCCTCTAGTCTAGAGTTTTATAGAGAATATTGTTGTGCCTGTCAAGTTTACTATGGGTTATTGTGGATTGAATTTATTGTCGATTAATTTGAATACACACTCACCCAATTGGTCATATGACAGTCGTGTTGGTTTGGCATCTAGATTACTTCCACTGTTATAACAATGGTAAATCTTGCATTGTTAATTGCATAATTCAATACACACAGTCGCTCTCCTTATGCTTAATAGCTCAGTATTGTTTAATGGAGAGGGACACTGCCCCAATTCGAATTGATGCGTGGGTATGTGTGGTTTCCACAACTTGTTAGGTCGATTTATTTTTACGACAGTGGTGAATTGGTTGGTTGATACACAGTCACTGGTATTTTTTCACTAAGGATTATTTGGATGTTTAGATGGCATTGACTACGAATGCTTGATGTTTCTCATGCATACCACGTTGTGTGTGTGGTGTTTCTACACAATGAAATAATGATTATTGTAACTGTTAGTTTCTTTTGGAGCTTAATGGTTATTGCAACTAGGATGACTGTATGAACTACATCCACTGTATGCTTGTGATTTTCTGATTGTATAAGTCGAGTGTACACAACATAGTTGATTACAATGACTAAATCGAAGCAATATTGTATTAGATTGATGGCTTGACATGATGGGTTGAGTTATTACTGTGACTGTGTGTTTGGTTTTGTAAAATGAATATTTGCATGGTGGTGTTTTGGTGGTTGTGCACTATGTATAATATGGACAACTTGGGTTTCATACTTAGGGGTACCCACGGACTTTTAAGAATTTTTTTTGTTGCAATCCGATCATTTGTTGAGACATGCATGTTGTTGATACCTCATCATGTTGGGTGGATGGCTCAACTTTTTAGAGTCACATTCAATGGGGCTTGTTGATCTAAAAATAGAAGGATGATTTGTTATGCTATGCAAGCACCCTCTACTTCATTAAAATAAACTTTACAGGACCTTGCTTCATGTGTTAAAATATGCAAGATAGTTTATGTGCCAAATTTATGTATCTTCTTGTAAATGCTTATGTGTGAGGATATGTTATTTTAAATGGTTAAATATGTACTTTCAATAAATACACAACAACATAGCTTGCAACAAATAAACCATCAAAATAACAACAAGAAAAATATGATAAAGGAGTTCACCCCTCTCCGAGTTACATCTCCTTGAGCCTCCATCAATGGACTTGGCTCTCTGGGATTAATTTGTCAAAAGTTCTTTTACAAGTTGCTGCTCAACTCCAATGCAAAATCAAACTGTACCATTGGGATCAGAACACATAAAAACCCCAAAAATGACTAATAGAACTCTGAAAAAGGATCATGGCTCATCTAGGCATGACCTCTTCTACATGTGGGCATAAGCTTCATTGAGCTTCTCTTTGGCAAAAACACCTGTAAAAGTCATCAAAAGCCTCTGAAACCAAAACATGTCCTCAATCAATGAGGGATTCAAGCTCCCTGGAGATTTTTGAATCTTCAATGGCTAAACACCTGCAAAATAAGTCTTCAAATGGCCTTGATAATAGTGCCAATGGATTCAGGATGTCCAAAAACCCCTAGCTGGGATTTTACGGCACCTCAATCGACCAAATAATGAAGAAGATAGGCCTCCTTCCATTCTCTTCCTCAAGTTTGTTGTCTCTGCATCTAAAAAATGCACCCTTGTGAAATGAACCTGGCACACACGCTTATTTAAGCACAAAAACCTGGCACCGGGCGCAACCGCACCAACGGTGCAAACTGTAGGATGGTTATGGGTGCGCCTGCCCCTAACCGCCTAGCTCTCGGGCACATGGAGGTCATATGACCTTGCGCATTTGTAAAAAGGGCTAACGGTCAAAACCGTGCCAACCGCACCAACTGTTTCAAAATTCTCGCGTGCTCCCGGTTGTGGTCACATACCACACAATAGAACCGTGGCTTAAACCATCAACACAAATCCCGCGCACTATAACATGGTCATATGATATATAGAAAAACCATGGGCCATACAGTTAAAACCCCACGCGCCATTTTAATGAAGGGCTTGGTCATATATAAAGGCATAGAACCGGGGGTCGGGGCTAAGCCCCGACCCGAGCCCCCGCCAAACTATACAACAAAGCAAATTTAAATAAATTTAAACCCGTTCATATACCAATACACAAAGTATGGCGCGTTGGCAAAGTAGAATTTGCGAAGGCTCTCGTAAAGGGGGAGGTCCAGGGTTCAATTCCCACTGACTCCACAAATTTTTGAACTAACAAACCATAGCCAATAAAGGGGTGCCACGTGGCAGCCCATGACTGGGCCACATGGCACCTTACCATTTGCCCAATAACTGCCACGTGTCACAAAAACATTCATCCAACTGTCAACCAATATATGAATGCCATGTCACCTGCCATGTCAGTGGTCGTACCTCTACCATTCATCTCTGCCACATCATCATACGGACATGCCACGTCAGCATCCTTTTTTTTTACCTCTTTGACGATTCGAACAGATCGTGATATCTCTCGCTCTTGACATCTGTTTGAGATGAAACGAGTTGCGTTGGGTTCGTGATGACGAGGGCTACAATCTTGTTCATTTTGAGGCAATTCTGAGAACATTGATTTTTGAGCTAAAATTTGACCCCTGGTCTAGATTTTGATCACGCCTTCCCACTGAAAGGATTTTTGACCCAAAAAATCTTATGATTATCTATATGATCTTCAATACTCTTCTTTTTTCAAGTTATATCAACTGATTCTACTTAAAAATCCTTTTCGACAATCACTTGGATATTTTGACATGCCTTGCACTGCAACTGGCTATGTCCCTCAACCACTGCTCTCTGGCTGCTGCTGACCCACTGTTCTCTTTGTGCTTGGAAGACTGCCAACCTTCCCACTGAGAATCAAGTCCTTCTTGCAAACTCTTTGGCATCAACACAATCAACTCTCCAATGGCTGCAAAAACTTTCCTGTGACATCTTGTTACAAGCCAAGAAAACCATCAATCTTGAAAACAAATTATACAAGACTGAAAATGATGCCAACAAAATATTTTTTCTCTTCAAGAATACTGTCGCATATTGTACTTCATCAAAGCACATGGCATTTTCTTGCATCTTGGTGTACTCAAAATCAACTTACAAGTCAACAAACACCATCGACTAAACACAAGTCGAAAAACATGATCGACACAAGTCGAGACTCATTTGAAACATATCGAACTTCCCAATATGACAAGTCGACAAACATGATAAACAATCATGTTACAATCATGATTCATTCATGATGAACTATCACCAGGTTCATTGCTTACACATACAAAACACCTGTCTATGCATAGCTTTTCAACTCTCCTTCAATGTACAAACATAAGTACATAAACCCAAAAACATGTGGGTACATAAGAGTTGAATATGAAAAAGATATATGGTTGTAACAAGTGAACATCATATCCATCTTTTACATCCTCCTGGCGAATTTATGCAACAACAAAAATGCCTTCAAAATGAATTTCATTCACATGCAACTTGCATCATGCAAGTTGTGATAAACTATTACAACTTATCATGCTTCCCATAAATGCACACATAACAATGAAAAGTGCATTTACAACAGAAAATGCAAGCTTTAATTGCTCAAGAAATCCAACCATTTCTTACCAAGCCAACTCAACGGTGACTTTTTCTGCTGGAAATCGTCCTCTTGTGAATCATCTTGACTCACATCGATGATGGAATCTCCTCTTCCATTCTTTCCAAACTCTTTATCCATCTGCTTCTTATGCTGTGGATGAGTAGTTGGATGCAATGTCCAACATTGGTCAATGAGATGACCCCTCTTCTGCCAATGAGTGCAAATCTTTTGCATCCTCTTTTCACGTTGGCTTTGCTTGTAAAGTTTCCTGAAAACGATTAATCTTTTCCAACATTTTGAAACATGATGGTTATATAAACCACAATATGTACATGGATTCTTTCTTCCATTTTTACATGCAAATTTATCATGCTTAACATAATCAAAAGCAATTGAATGATAAGCAGAATTATACCTTGAACATTCACCTTTATTGCCTCTTTGAGGAGGTGAATTTGAAGAGTTACAAGCTCTCCTTTGAAGACCATCAACAGTGTTCTTGTCCTCATCACTGTCATAACTCTTTTGTTTCACACATTTGTATTCATCTTGAACACAAGTCTTGCATTCTGAAGAGATTTAACTTTCAACAAAAGTTCTTGAACTTTCACCTTTAAAGCCTTCTTGAGGAGGTGAACTCGAAACAAAATTTGTTCTTGGAACCTTTTCCTTTGTCTCCTCGACTTTGGAATTTGCTCCATCTCTTCATTCATATCCAAGACCACAATACTTGGGTCTCTCTTCAATAACAATAGGCTCAACAATGCCTTATGCATGCTTGCCCAAACCTTTACCTTCATAGCCCATTTTTAACAATAACTTGGACCCTATTCCTCTTGTGTGATTTTCAAAAACACCAAAACATTCATCTTGAGAGGAATTAGAAGATAAACTAACATTGCATACCTTATGTTCATGCATGTACTTGGTAAGGGTTTCCTTTCCCTCATGGAGTTGAATCTCCATCTCATGCAACTTTGCAAGAAGCTGGTCTTTCTCCTCCTTCATGGCCATCAAATTCTCTTCAAGGGAAATGCTCTCATTTCTGTCTTCACACATCTCTTTCGTCAAATATCTCATAGTTAGAATCTCCTTCAACATATCTTTTTCAAAGAACTTGGATTTTGAATATGTATGAGAACTACCAACGTTTGAAGCTTCCTCCATCCTTACAAGATATCAAACTTCAACACAAAACTTGCACAATACCAACAACTAAATCTCAAGCTATCAATGGAAAACACATGAGCAAAAAAAAAAAAACTATGCTATGATACCTCATGATCTAAAAATAGAAGGCTGACTTGTTATGCTATGCAAGAACCCTCTACTTCATTAAAATAAACTTTACAGGACCTTGCTTCATGTGTTAAAATATGCAATATAGTTTATGTGCCAAATTTATGTATCTTCTTGTAAATGCTTATGTGTGAGGATATGTTATTTTAAATGGTTAAATATGTACTTTCAATAAATACATAGCAACATAGCTTGCAACAAATAAACCATCAAACTCACAACAAGAACAAGATGATAAAGGAGTTCACCCCTCTCCGGGCTACATCTCCTTGAGCCTCCATCAATGGACTTGGCTCTCTGGGATTAATTTGTCAAAATTTCTTTTACAAGCTGTTGCTCAACTCCAATGAAAAATCATACTGTACCATTGCGATCAGAACACATAAAAACCCCAAAAATGACTAATAGAACTCTGAAAAAGGATCATGGCTCATCCGGGCATGACCTCTTCTACATGTGGCCATAAGCTTCATTGAGCTTCTCTTTGGAAAAAACACCTGTAAAAGTCCTCAAAATCCTATGAAACCAAAACATGTCCTCAATCAATGAGGGATTCAAGCTCCTTGGAGCTTGCTGAAACTTCAATGGTTAAAAACCTACAAAAGAAGTCTTCAAATGGCCTTGATAACAGTGCCAATGGATTCAGGACATCCAAAAACCCCTAGCTGGGCTTTTACAACACCTCAATCGGCCAAATAATGAAGAAGATAGGCCTCCTGCCATTCTCTTCCTCAAGTTTGTTGTCTTTGCATCTACAAAATGCACCCTTGTGAAATGAACCTAGCACACACGCTTATTTAAGCGGAAAAACCTGGCACCGGGCACAACCGTGCCAACGGTGCAAACTGTAGGATGGTTATGGGCACGCCAGCCCCTAACCGCCTAGCTCTCGGGCACGTGGAGGTCATATGACCTTGCACATTTGTAAAAAGGGCTAATGGTCAAAACCGTGCCAACCACACCAACTGTTTCAAAATTCTCGTGCGCTCCCGGTTGTGGTCACATACCACACAATAGAACCGTGGCTTAAACCATCAACACAAATCCCGCGCACTATAACATGGTCATATGATATATAGAAAAACCATGGGCCATACAGTTAAAACCCCACACGCCATTTTAACGAAGGGCTTGGTCATATATAAAGGCATAGAACTGGGGGTCGGGGCTAAGCCCCAGCTCGAGCCCCCGCCAAACTATACAACAAAGCAAATTTAAATAAATTTAAACCCGTTCATATACCAAGACACAAAGTATGGCACGTTGGCAAAGTGGAATTTGTGAAGGCTTTGGTAAAGGGGGAGGTCCGGGGTTCAATCCCCACGGACTCCACAAATTTTTGAACTAACAAACCATAGCCAATAAAGGGGTGCCACATGGAATCCCATGACTGGGCCACGTGGCACCTTACCATTTGCCCAATAAATGCCACGTGTCACAACAACATTCGTCCAACTGTCAGCCAATATATGAATTCCATGTCACCTACCACATCAGTGGTCGTACCTCTGTCATTCAGATCTACCACATCAGTGGTCGTACCTCTGCCATTCAGCTCTACCACATCATCATACGGACATGCCACATCAACATCCTTTTTTTTTTACCTGTTTGACGATTTGAACAGATCACGATATCTCTCGCTCCCGACGTTCGTTTGAGACGGAACGAGTTGCATTGGTTTCATGATGACGGGAGCTACACTCTCGTTCATTTTGAGGCAATTCCGAGAACGTTTATTTTTGAGCTAAAATTTGAC
This sequence comes from Picea engelmannii, assembly GCA_009831015.1. Classification (NCBI taxonomy): domain Eukaryota; kingdom Viridiplantae; phylum Streptophyta; class Pinopsida; order Pinales; family Pinaceae; genus Picea; species Picea engelmannii. Next base: position 12,998 of record ML783716.1, read on the forward strand.
CCCTGGTCCAGATTTTGATCACTTGTACAATAACAGAGTTACACTTGCATGATTGAATTATTCTGTGCATAGTTGTGTTGGAATGGTGGTTGTTGTATGTCTGTTTAAATGTCAATTTGGGTTTTGCAATTTAATCTTGATTATTGGGTTTATTGCCCTATAATGTTTAGCAAATATCATTGCATTCTAAAGGACAGGCCTGATTGCAGTGATAGTGTGACTTCATTTTTAAATTTTTGAACATGACTTTTGAGTGTAGTTGTTGATTGAAGAAATGTGTGGGAAGTGGTTGATTCTGGTGGTTAACACAGTGGAAATGGGTATTGTTTGAAAATTGTTATAAGATGCAAAGTATATAAATGAAAGGAACATAACCCCTTTACAAATTGTGTGAAATACATATTGTCTTGTGATGGCACTGTGTTGGATATTTGATTATGAACAATGAACTAGTTAAATGCACATAAATTGTTATTTGGTCACAATGATTGATGGTTGGTGCATCTCTTTTCGCAGAATGTTTTATGGATCACTTAATTAATATCATGAATAGTAATCATTTTTATTCCCTTACATTATTTCATTTTCCGCTAATTACAAATCCCATCACCTTCCCATATTCATTTTTCACTCCCTATTTTGAGATTGATTAAAGTCAGGAGAATTTCGGTGTTAAAGCAGTTGAAAGTGGCAATGCCTTGTGTGAATTAAAGTGATGTTTTATTGGTTTTCTTTACAGTTGATTATTGTTGTCATTGAGAAGTAACCATGTCCTTTTCCCCCCTCATTATATCATATTTTCACTCAATACAAACCCCTCACATAACCTAGAACCCTTTTTCACCCCCTGCTCATGGATTAACAGTAAAAAAAATTGTATGGATTGGATTGCATGAGTCTGATGCATCGTTGAGCCAAATCTATTTCATATTTTTAAGAGTTGTCATGTGTGGTTATTTAAAAGACTATTTTCTAATCAATCATGCATGCAGGAATGAGTTTTTTCAGTCGAGGTAGCCATGGTTGGGGAAACAAAGGTAGAGGTAATTGGAACCGAGGCCCAAGAAGGCCTAGGTTCTCCATACATTTTGATGTTGATTCACAAGAGCTTGGCCAATTGTTTCATGTCATATTTTTCAATTGGATTGGGCAGGGAGTATTCCAACCTAGGCCTGAAAGGCCTCCTTTCCACGTCCCGCAAGCCCCTGGTATCCATGTGCCCCCTCACATCTCATCGCAACTTGAGGTTCCTGAAAATGATGGATGGCAAGAGATTGTCCACCCGACAGTCTCCCAACATCATGGCTGGCCCAATGTTTCCTTACCTACTCCTCCGCCTATTAACCCCATTGTCCAAGCTGCCCCTAACCACTCACCAGTGCAATCTTCTCATGCTAGCAAGATATTGAAAATTGAGGCCCACCATGCCCTTGATAAAGGAAAAGCCATTGTTTCCCCTTCCTCACCCTCCAATGGCTTTGAAAAATCCATGTCTTCCTGGATGCATTTGAGGGATGATTGTTCCCACGTGATCAACGAGATTAGGCCTAAAGGCTCTGCATAGCCAAAGGCAAATTTAGGAGAATCACGAGGTGACAAAAAAAATCAAGGAAGGGTTTCATCACAGACTGGGAAATATGGATTTTGAGTTTTTAGTTTCCATTGTTGATGACTGTTGACTTCAGGAAATTTTGGACAACATGTTTTATTTTGGATATATGAGTAATATTTTTGAAAATAATTTCAAATTTCATGAGCTAAATTTTCCAAAAGTGAATATGTTGATGGGAGACACAAGGAGGTGTGTTTTACTTAACTGATGGTTATGTTATGATTGTTATGAACTAAATGGAGTCACAAGGGGTCCCACCTACTAGCTATTATTTATTTATAACCCTTATTATAATTATGAATATTCCCCCTAACTAAAGTTAGTTGAGTCTTTTATTTAACTTAACTAATGAGTTGGTTCAACTACTTCAACCAATTCTAATTTGTTTAAAAGAAAAAGGAAAGGGAGGAACAGGAGGAGGATAGAAGCAGAAGCATACTAAGGTTTTCTCTTTGAGTTTATGTTGAGATAATTTAGTTTTCATTCATTCATTATTCATCACAAGCATAATTCTCTTTTATGATAGCAGGGTCTTATTGTAGAGAACAATATTCAGGGTTGAATCACATCATTCAGACACTTGTTTTTTAGAGGTGTTGATCTATCTTTGATAGTCTATGTAGACTTGTTTGTTTGTGAATTAATTTTCATGACTGACAAAGGATATTGTGCTGAGTCGTCTGGGCAACAATTTGTGGAAAGTTGATCCAAATTTTAGAGTTTAGTTTTGGTTTTCTGTCAGAGGTCCTTTTGTATGTTCCATCAAGGATTTCTAAGTTTGACTTTGGTCCAAAATTTGTGCATGAGATTTTGTAAAGAAAATGACTCTTTGGTGAATTTTAATGAAATAAAGGATTTCTTTATGTCTCATCTGTCTTGATTATCATATTGGCGACTCTTCTTCTATCTTTACATTTATTTCAGCAACTGATATGTTCAGAAAATTACATAAAAAGTGAATTCCCAACAATATTTTTGTTGATAAAAGACTATCCTAAGCACTTGTAATTAATACTTGTGAGTTAGGATGTTATTTTTGTTGGATATAAACATAGGGTGATATTCCCGTCTATTTTCCTTTAGCCAAGAAAAATCTGAAAATGATTGAGTAAGATCATTTTATATCTTTCCTCAACATGTTCTAGATTCTTGGAAAAGAAGAATGAAGAGAAATACAAGAACTATGCAGACATTCTCAAAGGAAGGAATCATGGTCAACAAGAGGAAAAAATGGATGAATGCAAAATAGGTATATCTCCAAGAAGACCTTCTACCTACAGAAATCAAAGAAGCTTCAATCATTGTGAAGGAAACAACAGAAAAGAATATCATGATTATCCAAGGCATACATTCAAAAGGACTGCATCACAAAGAGGATCACTTGCTCCCAAGTATCAAAGTTTCTTTCCTGGTTACTGTTTTACTTGTAATGAATTTGGACATAAATCTATAGATTGTAGATCATATGGAATAAATATTCAAGAAAGAGATGTTTATGTGGCTCCCTACAATATCGAATGTTACAAATGCAACAACTATGGACATAAAGCTCGTGATTGTAGAAGCATGATGAAGTCTTCCTTGAAGGAAAATACTGATATCAGATACAAGAAGGTTTGGAGAAGAATGAAAAAACAAGAATAACAGGTGAATGAAGAACTCCCATAAATTATACTCACTGGATTTATAGAATTGAGAAATCATGACAAATCTACAAGTAAAGAGGAAGATGTTAGAATTCAGAATGATGACCCCACAATAAAGAAACCTTATATTTTGTTCTAATTTATCCATCTTGGAGACTCCCGGTAATATGAATATTGAATAAGGGGAGTCTAAGAAACAACTATTACAGATTGAAGAACTATATTTCGGGCAGTATGAAGTGTTTGCAATATTTTTTGGAAAGGAAGATTCGAAATGGTATGATGGCAGAGGTACATAATGTCTCATGACAAATTGGTTGATTAAGGAGCATTTTTCATAACTCACTCCCATGCATGTATGAAGAGGTCAGCTAGAAGTTATGAGTAATATCATTGGCACACTTTTGAGGCAGAGATTCATGATTGTATAGAGGATTCCAATCATGTATTCAAGAAAGGATATATTCATTATATAATGTTACAGACTTGTAGAGTTTGATTTGAAGATGGAGAAGACTAGTAAACACATTAGATTCAACTTGAGAAGAAAGAATATGTGATGATCAATTGTAGTAGATTTGGAGAAGTATTCAGAATAGTAAAGTGACATGTGGGTCAACATTGTGTGCAGTGAGGAGCAAAGTCATGGACAATTTTGTGACATATGAACAATGGTGAATTCATGAGATATTTGGCAGGTCTAGAAGATAATACTTGACATGAACCAAAAAAGATGCATGATAGTGAATGAAATCATGAGATCAAGAGGAAATACTTGCTGTCATTGTCATCAAGAGGAATGTTCAGTAAAGCATATGACTCATTAAATAATCATATTGACAGGTGGTACAAGATAGTCATAGGGAGGCAATACGTGAGAAACACACCAAGACAAAGGGGGAGAAACCATCAGAAGGAGTTATATTGTCAATAGGAGATTGCTGAATAATTATTTCATTGATGTCACCTCAATAAAGACATGGAAGGCCATGCATATTTTAAGTCAAGTGATGAAGGAAATTTGACATGAATTATTTTAATATACATCAGTGGATTACACCATAAATCACCAATGAAAAAGAAGCCCCTTAAGAGAGGAAAGGAAGCATATACAAGGAGCCCCATATTGATCTACATGACATTTTGCAAAGAAGATAGGGGGAGAGAAATAGTCAGGGGGAGTTACCCTTTTCCATTGATGTCAAAGGGGGAGAGAAAGATAAATAAGAAGGAGAGAAAGTTCACAAGCATGAAGGCAGGGGGAGCAATGGTCACAAGGGGAGTATGAGTGTTGTTGTTGGTTACTATTTGTTGGTCTTCTCCACTGGTTTACTCTCCTCTCTTGACCATATGATTTATTGACCCAGGGTTCATGTCTTTCATGTTTCCAACAAAGCCTCTAAAACTATAGGCCCTCCTGGTAAACCAGAAGGCAACATAGTACACAGAATGCACTGCGCAGCCTCACCTGATATAGATTTAAATGGGTGGTTGTAAGGCTCAGGTGTTTACAACCTAGGATTGAGTATGAGATATGGGTTTATTAACCAGAGCCATGTGCTACGAATTTTGAGTGAAATCTACTTTTTCTTCACGGGTGCACATTTCCATTACACAGTTTATTTCCCGGACAACATAATCGTATTCCATAACAATATATTAACTCATTTATTAAGCATAAAAATTAACTGCTGAAAGGAAGTAAAGAGATGCATGCATTCATCACATTACAAATATATTACCATGGTTCACCCCCTCCTAGGATACGTCCATAAAAATTTGTCTCTTGGCTCTTTTATTATGGTAGTTCTGCATCTCCAACGTCATGCACTTACAATTCTCCTTAGATGGGTAAGATCTATATGAGGCGAACTAGATCACACCAGGCTTCACAGCTTGCAATCTAATCCTCATACCTTCCTTCTCTTCTCCGTTCTTATCTCAACATATTACAAACATAGTTCTTAACATTCTTACACACATCATCGACTCATACATAACTATGATGGAATATTACAAAAACCCAAACTAATATAGAAAACCCATACTTCTACATAACAACAAACCTAATACAAAAATCCAACCTCTATATGATACTTGCATGTCTATATTTATATCTCTCGGGCTCTTCATCCATTTACAATATATTACCAAAAACCTAACCCTACCAACGTTAGGTCTTCCTCCCATGCACGTGATGTTCTTCCTCCAGCTGTTGCTTTCCTTTTGCACGCTTTATTGCATGTGCGTGTGTTGTTATTTCTCTAGCTGTTACTTCAATTTCTACACGCTTTCTTTCCCATGATCGTCCTTCATTCCACTTCGACTTGGTGCCAATAGGCCCCCAACACTGACATGTGACTTGTTCTGAGTCATAGAATCTTTCTGTGCTTCCTCGATTTCCTTGGAGATCGTCTGGAACATTTCCTTCAGCTCTGCTGCTTTTGTCAGTGCCTACGCGGTCATCTCCTTAATGGTATCCACTACCTGAACTACCACTTCGTCGCTCAGTAATCCTGCACATTATACCTGTGTCTATGCTATCTGTGTTCTATCTCTATCTCCCTATGTGATTACTTCTTCTACCCATTCCTGCAATGGATCTATGCCTCTGTTGTTTCTTACTAGCTGGACTTCCCCGAGTTTCTTGAGGAGTTGTCCCATTTCCGTCAACTCTTTTTGTATTTTATCCATTTGATGTGCTGCATGATCGAAGTCTTCTTCTAGGAAGTCCTGGACCATTCTGGCGATCATTTCCCCATCATCCTCTATGATCGTATAGTCTAGTGATGATCGTTGCACCTTTTATTTCTTGCGTGCACTTGTTGCCTATGCGGCAGGTCTCTTAGTTCCCCCTGGTTCCTGTGTGATGGGATTTGGGGCAGTCGCCTATGCTCCCTCAACCTGTTTCTACTGATTGTTGGTTGGTTGTGTGGTCTCTTTCTTCCCCTTTTGGGTCCCTATATACTTTGACCCTTCGTCGGCCCGAGTTAGCTTGCTTTGGCCCGTCCTTGGTTTCTTAGGCACTGGGACTTCCGGAAGTTGTGTTTCCACCTGTGTTGCCTCTCCTTTTGCTGTTATTTCCGGTACTTCTTGGGTAATGGCTAGGATCCTCCATAGATCAGGCCATTCACTGATGACCATGTATATATCACCCTCTTTGATGCAGTAGCACATCGTTAACCATTGTCTATCTAGATCCTACCTTGGTTGTATCCACATTGTTTGTCATTAGGCCCAGAAATTGGCGATGTCCGCATATCATGTGACAACCTCTGGTGTTATTCTCCATGATCGACTAATAGCTTCCTGTATATCCCATAGGTATGCTTCAAATATGATTCCATTCTCCCTCCTATGCCTAGCATGTGGCCCAAATCTCAGTAATAGGTATCTCGTTCCCACTGGCTACTGTCTAGTGCAAAAAATTACATACTCTGGTTCCCGCCATCCCATGAAGGCTATTAGGGTGATCAACCATGAGTAATGGAATTTTGTGCCTAAGTCTTGTGCATCCTTGCAATCCACTTGAAACAATTTCAATAGGTATGGTGCCCATCTCATAGAGGTGCTTTCTGTGCACTGAGTTGCAACTGCGATGACTCTTGCTAGTACTTTGTCTTTGTGGAATTTTCTTAGCAATTTGCATGCTAAGATCTTTGTGCCAAATTATGTAGCTGCATTGTTGATCCATTTGATTATGATGCCTCTTGTTCCCCTGGTGGTGCCATATTTATTCTTCATTTCTTCTACCAATGTTTTCTCCTTGGATTTATCATCCATAATCAATGCGGGATCCATACCCCGGATGGGTAGTCCTGTTATCTATGGAATAAGATAAATATTTATGGGGATGGGTTTATCCATCCATATATCCCCTCCATGTGTGACTACTAATATCTACTTGATGCATGTTGTTGCACACTGGCCTTTGTCAAAATCTGGTAGCTTCAACAAACCTAATATTCCTGTTCTGTCCAACCCAACTGTCCACTGGTGTGGCTGGCTGATTGTTTCACCAAGTTGGTTTATAGTTATGGTCTTCATGAAGACCCTCTGAGCAAGTTCCAGGAACTTGGTTTCATCTGATACATCATGGTTAGAGTACTTGAGCTTTTCGACATGACTCAGTAGCTTCAGTTCTACCTATACTCCATATGGTATGTGTGGTAGCACAATTTCTTTTGCAGGTTTCTGTGAGGTGAGCTTGATATCTGAACTTTGTCTTCCTGCTGTGGTGGCTGGTTAGAAGTTCCAACAACTTCTAGTTTCTCTCCCGTAAGACATTCTAGCCAAGCCGAGTCATTTCCAACGGTCTCCTCTACTGGTTGACCTAATATAGGTGTTTGTGACTCATCTGGTTGCACTGCTACTTCTAGATTCTATGTCGTTCCATTCACTTCCACAGTTGCTTCAGTGCTTTCTAGTTTCACTTCATGCTGGATTTCTGCTTCCTCATTCTGAGGCTCTTGCGTCACTGCTAGCGTATCCTCTTTCATGGCCTCTGCTTGTGGCTATTGAATCTCTTCTAGTACCGGTGTAGGGTTTGGTGGTAACATATCAGGGGATGGGATTTCGTTGATATCGACGATCTTCAGATGTTGTTGTTCATTTTCTGCTAGTGGTCCTCATGACCTAGTTTGAACCCTAGTCAGTCTGGCTATCTGACCTGGTTCTACTGGTTTCGGTGGTGCTATAGTGGTGACTGTAAAAAATTTGTTGAGTTCGAATGAGTTAGTGAGCTATGTGGTTTCACTCTGTTCGTTCTGGCTACTATTTCTCTCTCTCTGTTCTCCTTTCACGAATAGACTAGTTTCTCCTGTGCTCGCATGTTGTATGGGATTGTCATGAAGCTTGTCGAGGACGCTTCCTCCATTATGTAATTAATGCACCATAACTTTGGGTGTAATGCATCTGCAGTGGTTTCATACTAGCCATTACGCTTTCTTTTTTGTCTCCAGTTTGCATGTTTAATGTGATGTCCCATCAATCCTTGCCGTGCTTTAATTCTACCTCGAGTTATCCTGTCAGTCTGCTTTCACCGACTTTCCTTTTCCCGCTTGTTTCCCTTTTGATATGACCATTTTCCTTGCCTTTTCTTCATTCATGTTTTGAACACCATATGGGCTTTGTGTCTCTAGCGTGATGTGCGCTTTTTAGTCTTGTTTCCATTTTGTTCTCTTTTTGATGTTTTTTTTTTTTTTTACTACGCGGTGGGTGGTCGACTGTCCTTGTACGACTTTAGTTGGATCCCATTGATCATTCCTCTGAGGCATGCACCTACTAAATATCTTAACTGTACAACTCCTTTGTCTTTTACATAATTTACCTCATATGGTCCTATCCAATGCATTCTCATCTTTCCTAGGTGCTGAATTGATTTGTTGTCATAGAGCAATACTATGTCTCCTTCCCTGAATGTTTTCTTCTTGATGTGTTGATCGTGTCAAGATTTTTCTCTTGCTTTATGTACTTCTTGATGGAATCCTACCAAGATTTGGTCTTCCTCTATTGACAATAACTAATTGAGTCTTTCCTGTATTGCACCTCATTCTGTCATTTGTGTGATAGCTGCTACGCATAAGATGGGTACTAAACATTCTAATGGAACTACTGCTTCTTGTCCATAGACTAGTTTGAATGGTGTGTACCCTGTCAAATTTTTTCATGTAGTCGTATATGCCCATAGTACTGCTGGTACTTTGAGGTCCTAGTCATCTCTATTGACGTTACAGATCTTTGTTAGTGCATTCTCGAGAATTTTGTTGAAGGCTTCTACTGTGCCCTTTTCCCGTGGATGATATGGTGTGATTTTCTGGTGATGAACTTGAAACTCTTCAAGCATCACACAGATGGTGTTGTTTATGAAGTGTGTGCCTTGGTTCCTCATAAAAAATCTTGGGCACCCAAATCTATTGATTACTTGTTCAAACAAGAAGTGTGCAGTTGTCTCTACGTTGCAGTCTTTTACTGGTGTGGCTTCCATCCATATTGTTAGGTATTCCATTGTGGTGATGATGTATCTTTCCCCTGTCCTTTTGGCTGGTGGGTTAATGGGTCACACAAAGTCTATTTCCCATTTTTCAACTGCCTGTAGTGTTACTTGTGGTCATAGTGGCATCTTGTCCCTTCTGTTGGGTTTGCCTACCCTTTGACAGACATCGCATATCTGACAGTACTCTTTAGAGTCTCTGTGATTCGTCGGCCACCATAGTCCTGCGTGTAATACCTTCTGCGTGGTATATTTTACTGCATAATTACCTCTTGCGATTCCTTCGTGGGATTCTGCTAAAATTATTTAGCGTTCGTGCTCTAGCACATACCTTCGTAAAATGCTATCTATGCCCATCTTGTATAGATGTCTTGCGATCAAATGATAGTCGGCTATGCAGAATACCGGTTTCTTCTTTTACGCAGTGGTATATTTTTGCGGCACAGTACCTATGCTCAAGTACTGGATGATCTCTGCAAAGTAGTCATCAACAATATGTACTGAGAATAGTTGTGCATCCAAAAATTTGTCTTCTAAATTCGTAGGTTCTTCTTCGTTTGTGACCCTTGATAGGTGGTCAGGTCCTGCATTCAGTTTTCCTGGTTTAACTATTACTTCAAATTCAAATTCTTGAAATAGCATTAACCATCGACAGATTCTCCCCCCCAACACTAGCTTGTTGACTAGGTATTTCAGGGTTGAGTGATCTGTAAACATCTTAAAGTGTTTTCCCAATAGGTAATGTCTAAACTTTTGCAGTGTGTAGACCATGGCTAAGCCTTCTCTTTCTGTCGTGTTATAATTTTGTTCTGATTCTAATAGTTTTCTACTGGTGAATGCTATTGGGTGATCCAAGTCTCCCACTCTTGGATGCGCTAAGATAGCTCCAAGTGCTATCATTGATGCATCTACATGCACATGGAATGTTTTTTCCCAATCTGGAAATACTAATATCGGTGCAATAACCATCTTGTCCTTCAGGATATCTAGACCGTGTTGACACTCATCGTTCCATTGATACTTTGTATCCTTCCTTAACAACTTTTCCATTGGTGCTGTGATCTGTGCATATCCTTTGATGAATTTCTTGTAGTATTTGGTGTGTCCTAACGTTTCTCTTGGCTGGAAAACTGTTTTTGGTGCTGCTAAGTTAACAATGACTGTGATCTTTGTTAGATCCACTGGCAATCCTTGTTTGCATACTATGTGGCCCAATAGTATCCCAAGCGGTGTTCCAAATATGCATTTCTTGATATTCAGTGATATCTGGCACTATCTGCATCATTCTAACATTAGTCGTAAAACTTCCACATGGTTTTTCAATAGACTGTAAACTATCCGATCATCCATGTATTCTTCGAGAAACTTATGGATGAATTCCTTAAATGCTAGGAATGACCACTCTGGAGAATATTGCGGGTGCATTCTTTAGTCCAAACGGCATGATTGTGTACTGATCATATCCCCTTTCCATTGCAAATGTGGTCTTGTGTCTATCCTCCTGTGTTATCTTAATCTGATGGTAGCCTGAGAATCCATCGGTGAATGAGTAAGCTTCATGTCCCCCCACGTTATCCAACACTTCGTTCGTGAATGGTGTAGGGAATGGGTTGTGTAGGTATGCATCGTTCAACTTCCTCAAGTCGACACATATCCCGATTCCTCTTCCTTGTTTCTTGTCCTGTACTACCATCGAGCTTATCCATTCTAATTCCTCGACTGGTTTGATGATGTTGTCTTCGAGCATCCTATCAATCTCATCTTTAACTTTCTGTTTATATATAGGGTTTAGTCTGTAGGGTCATTTTTTAATAGGTCTTGCATCATATTTGAGTGGTATCTTCATTTCTCCTAGTTCTTCGGCTATACCCTTCATATCTTTAAATGTTGTGGGAAAAAGGTCGCTATATTCACGCAACAATTTTGTGATGCTTTCTACTGTCTACTCATCCCAGTAGTCTCCAATGATGGCTGCTCAACTATCCCGATGTTAACTTTTTTTACCTTGATTGACATGGAAATGACTTCTGATTCTATGGGTGGTCCTTCCACATCTATTTCGCCTTCTACTTCTTTGATCTGAATATCGTGCGGATCATCTTCCTCTGGTACTTCCTCCTGTACATGGTAACATGACCGTAGTTCCTTGACTGTTTGTTTATTCCATTGCTGCTCTTCTGTGATAAGTTCTATTTTCAGTTCTTCAATTAATATAACACCTTTGATCCATTTCAGGGCCACATCTATGTTGGTGTTCTCATGCTCGAATGAGGAAGTGATGGTAAATTTCTGTTGAAATGGCATCCATGTTGTAGTTCCTTTGCACAATTCTTGATCTGTTTACCAGTTGGATGGTATGCCCTCTAAAGTATGTATGAAGTGATGAGGCCATTCCTTTGGTGGTGTCATTTTCAATAGCATTTTACACTCCTCCAAGTGTTCCACTGGTGTCTTTAGTCCTTCGTATTTTTGTTGTTTGTTGTATGCATGTTCTACACTGAACCTTATGCGTTGTAAGCACTTACATTGATACTCGTCTGTGATGGTCTCTTTATGTGTGCCCCACCATCTTGCAGGTGTGGCCTTTAGTGCTAAATCAAGTGCTAGCAGTCTCTTATTCTCTAATACTTCATCCTCATATTGTGTCAAGAATGTTTCCAAATCATTTAGTCCATGGAAATTGGGTGGTTCTCTGATTTATATGCTTACCCACCTTACTGTGTGGTCTATTCTTGTACATATTCTCGTGGATACTTCGTGTAGTCTATGATGCCAGTTTTCTAACCCGGTGTCAGAATCTATTGCACATGAAGTAATGCTCCACTAACTGATTACCCCATCTACAGTTGGGTTTACTTAATCCTCATCATGCGCAGTTGTTCTGTACAACTGGTTGATCTGTTCTAAGTCTAGGCAAGTGGGTTCTATGAACCTCTCCCCTTCTGATGAATCTAGTGGTCCTATGACCCTGTAGTCTTCGGACTCAAATGCCATTTTCCTAGTTTTCAAGTTGATTATGGCCTGGTTGTCAAACACCCAATCCAGACCAAGCAATTATGGGTAAGGTGTCGTGTCGTCTACTATTTTGATGACTTCAAAGTCTTCTTTAGTGTGCACTCCATATAGGTCTACTGTCACTCCTTTCAGTCTACCTACTGGTAGGACTCTATGTTGATTTGCTAGTTTTAATTGAACGGTTGAGTATCCCAATGTTGGTTCTCCCATGCATTACCATGTTGTCTTGGGTAGCACATTCACTTTGGATTTTAGGTCTAGTATAATGTCTTCCATATTGAAATCCCCAATGTTAGCATTTAGTCTAAATTCCCTACTTGTTCTTCTTCTTGTGTGTAGGTGATTGATGGTTTTTAGTTCCAGCTTCTCCTACGTCTCGCTGCTACATTTCTCTAGTATGTTTTGTAATATTTTCACAGATGAAGGATCACTTAATACTTTTATGCATGATTGAAAAAAACCTTTGATTGTAATTACTTGTCCCTTGGGTTGCATTTTGTTGGTATGGTCCAGCGATGGTGGAATCTCATATTCTGGGACTTCCCTGCTTTGTTGTGCAGTCAATGCTATATCCTCCTTTTGAAACTATTTTCAGGCTTCTTTAAATATCTCCTTTTCCTTTTGTGTTTCGAACTGCTTCTTGGGGTCAGTGTTCTTCTTTACCCATTGGTTCTGTGTTGGTTCCTGTTGAACTATGTCATTTCTTGTTTTCGATCCTCCACGAGTGACAATATTGATGTTATGTCTGTCATCCCTTGCTTCAGCTGAAATCCACTGAACATTTTGATTGTTCTGGTTCCTCTTTTCCTGAATCTTTACTAGTAGTGTCAGGCATTCCTCTGTATCGTGGTCCGACGCATGACAATACATACAAGTTGCTAGTGGGAGTGGAAATTCTCGTGCATAATGTCCTCGTTGCTAACAATTGTGACATGTGATCGGTCCTCTACTGCGTCCAAAACCTCCCCTAGCTTGTCCTACTCCTCTGTAGCCTACTCTGTCACCTCTCGGTGTGTTATATTGTGGTGCATGATTGTACTATGTGGTATTTTACTAGGGTTGTGCCAGGTTTTACTACGACTGCACGTTATTGTAGGGTTGTTGTGCAGTATTATACTGTTGTTGCATAGTGTTGTATGGGGATGGGGCTTGATTGAAATAGGGTGCTACTTGCCCAGTCATCATTTTGAGATGTACCATGTATGCATCTGATGTTCTTTTTTGCATCAACTCCATGGTTATGCAATATTTGTCATCGTGGCCCACTGACTTACAAAAGGTGAAATATGAATTCTTTGGAACTGTCTGGTATTTTTGCATCATTGTTCAATGATAAGGGTCGTGACCCGGTTTCTTGCATATTTCACACCATAATCCTCCCTATGGTAACAAGTTTGTCATACCTGTTGCCATATACTGCGTGAATGTTGGGAATTCATTCTTGTGGTGTCCTTCTGTCCTGCATGTGGTGCACCAAATAGCTTCTCGTTTGTCCTTGTTCTTATTCTGGTTCAGCTGAAATGTTAAATTCTTCAAATCCTCCTTCATATCTTCGATAGCTAGGTCTATCTTCTGGTACTAGTTCTCTTCCAGTTGCAAGGCTTCCTATAAAGCCTTTTCCTATGTATGAAACTTTTATTGCCGTAAAGGATATTTCAAGTGTGGAAGTAGTGAGTTGAGGAATAGGTGTTGATGTTGCATATCAGACATAAGGTATTTTAGCTTGTCCTTCAGTTGCTTGAATCTTTGATCAATCTCCCATACAAATTCTCCTGGTTTCTGTCTTATTTCAATCATCTTCTTCATGTACTGATCCTTTGAGCTTAGCTTCTGGAACTCATTTATCAATAATTTCTTTATGTTGGCTAGTGTCCTTTTCATCCTAGGGGAAATGTTCGTGTCTAAACTCATGTACCAGTCTAGTGCATGGTCTCTTAGTGTAATCACTAGCTATAAGAGTTTGTTATCTTCATCAGTGATTTTCTTTGCTTCCCGGATATTTTCACAAATGAACAAATGCTTCTCAGGGTCTTCTGCTGCTTCTCCTCGAAATTATGGTAATTTGATAGCAGGGTTGTGTCTGACCATTATGAATATTGAACTTCTACCTCCTCTGCGCTGTGTAGATACTTGACTAATGTTACCTGAGTTGATTCCTCTAGTTTTTTCTTCTTGTGTAGATTTACTCCTTGCTGTCGGACTTCCTCTGAACTTTGGTTGTCTAAATAGTGGTGTTCTCTTTGGTGTATTATTCGCACATGGGTTTATGGGTTCCACATTGACATTAATATGGATAGGATGGCTTCCTTATCCTCCCATTCTTGGGCCTCTTGTCTTACTTTCATATGTTGTGCGTAGGATTTCCTCAATCTTCTCCACAGCCCGAAGATCCTCTACCTCTTCCTCATCGCTCTACAAGCCCTCGCTCGCGGCTATGACTCTCTTCTTGGTATTCACCTTATATTGTTAGGGTACTCTGCTACATGTCATTCCTGATGATGCCAATATCCATTTGAGTTGGTCATCATCCATCATGATTGGGTCCAAGGGTTCCTCCTCCTTCTTGCCTTTATCCTGACCTCCTTCCATTTATCCTCTCTCTATCAGTGCTTCCCCCCTTCCCCCATGCACGCAGGGAAGTTTAGTTGTCCATTTTCATTACACCTTTATTATACATCAATATCTTAATAGAAGTATATAGTGATCGGATGTACCTTCCTCGGGGTCCATAGAAATTATTGCTCTACTACACTGTATGACTTCGTTGTGTCGACTGCAAACTCTGTGATGAAACCTACCACAATACTGTCAAGACAAAAGTATATTGTATGGGTGAATTTGTTGTTCACCTGCTGTAACTGCTCAATATGTACTGGGGTCCAATCTAGCTATCGAACCTAGTTAGTTGCATGGTTATCCTTCAACCTTAGTATACACTCTTGCAGTAGATGCAGAAAATCACAGAAAAAGACTTTGTGTAAATTAGTAAATACGTGTTTATCTAGATATTTGCAAGGTGTGATTCTAGGGTTTCTATTGTATTTCTATGCAAACTCTATCTCTTTGGTTCTCAACTAGCCTTCGATTTCCGCTTTCGTGGGGTTCCAAGGTCTCAACATTCCCTTCTAATGTCTCATTTCTCTCATTTCTTTCTCGTTCATTCTATCTCATCTACTCGGTCCTCTCCTATTCCTCTTAACAAAACAATAGAACCATTTGTTGGTCTTCTCCACTAGTTTACTCTCCTCTCTTGACCATCTTAGTTATTGACCCAAGGTTCATGTCTTTTGGGTTTCTAACAAAGCCTCTAAAACTATCGGCCCTCCTGGTAAACCAAAAGGCAACATAGTACAAAGAATGCACTGCGTAGTCTCACCCGAGATAGCTTTAAATGGGTGGCTATAAGACTGAGGTGTTTATAGCCTAGGATTGAGTATGAGATAAGGGTTTATTAACTAGATCCATGTGATACAAATTGTGAGTACAATCTACTTGTTCTTCACGGGTGCACATTTCCATTACACAATTTATTTCTCAGACATCATAATCGTATTCCATAACAATATATTAACTCATTTATTAAGCATAAAAATTAACTGATGAAAGGAAGTAAAGGGATGCATGCATTCATCACATTACATAGATATTACCATGGTTCACCCCCTCCTGGGCTATGTTCACAAATATTTGGCTCTTGGCTCTTTTATTATGGTAGTTCTGCATCTCCAACGTCACGTGCTTACAATTCTCCTCAGATGGGTAAGATCTATATGAGGTGAACTAGATCACACCAGGCTTCACAACCTACAATCTAATTCTCATACCTTCCTTCTCTTCTTTGTTCTTATCTCAACAACTTACAAACATAGTTCATAACATTATTACATACCGCATCAAATCGTACATAACTATGATGGAATATTACAAAAACCCTAAATAATATAGAAAATCCGTACTTCTACATAACAGTGAACCTAATACAAAAATCCAAACTCTATATGATACCTGCGTATCTATATTTATATCTCTCGGGTTCTTCAGCTATTTACAATGTATTACCAAAACCCTAACCCTACTGATGTTAGGTCTTCCTCCCATGCGTGTGTTGTTCTTCCTCCAACTATCGCCTTCCTTGTGCATGCTTTCTTGCATGCACACGTGTTGTTCTTTCTCCAGTCGTTACTTCAGTTTCTGCACGCTTTCTTTCCCACGATCGTCCTTCATTCCACTTCGGCCTGGTGCCAACAGTTTCCATCAATTCCAAAGGGGGAGATTGTTGGAAAGTTGGTTGTCATTGATTTCAACCCTAGAAGAAGTCTAGAATCCCTTAGAAGTGATGGGTCTATTTGAAGGAATTTCCATAGGAAGACACTTTGAAGAAGTCTACAAGAAGCCCTAGAAGTATGGTTAATAGGTTAAGTAAGAAGTTTCGTAGGTGTGGTCATGAAGATAAAAGTTGATTGAGGAAAACGAGAGTGAAGGACATTGCAAATGGATTCAAAACCCTCATATATGGATAGTCCTTGTCATGTCATTTTGAATGGTAGGTGGTAGTCCATGTGGTTACTCACAGTTGAGAAGTATAGCCTCTTAAAGATGAATCCCTAAAGTATGGTCAAGAAGCCTGTTAAGGTCCTAACCCACACATAGGTAGATCAATGTATTCAGATGTAATAAAGGTCAATATTAATAAGGCCTTTCAATAAAATAGAATAAGGTGGATGTAAGAAGACCTAATAGAAGCTTCCTCTTCTAGAAGGATCTTCCTCTAGATGCTTCTCTTAATAGACATATTTAGTATAAATAAGGGTTGAGGGCATGAAAACCCTTGCTGGAGATTATTGTCATAGAGCACTGCTCGATTGCAGGCTGCCCCCTCGAAGAGGCTTGTGAACATTGCTTTCTGAATCAAAGTGCTATTTCTATTGCTGTTCTTATATCATTTCTATGTTATTGTGGAGATTATGTCGGATATTTTACTGTTATTCTGCCATTTCTAGCATTTTATTTCTATTCTGCATATTTAATATATCTGGTATCTTGCAAGTGGTATCAGAGCACTTTCCTTGGCAGAAATTGTGGGTATTTTTTTTTTCAAGGTAGAGACGTATTCCAACGTCTTTAAGCCATAGAGATCTGTCGTTACGTGCATAAACCCGTGGTTGAGGGATTCATACATGCATGAAATACAAGTGGTTCTTAAGCGCACATCTGTTGGCCACCCTTGTAACCCCTGTTGGTACCCCTTCGAGTGGTAGTGCATTAGAAAACACCTATGTACGGATCAGATTAGATTTCCTGAAGCCCTCTTTAGATAAACCTATCAGTCGCCAGACTACTATAGTGTCACCAAGAACAACACTCGGGAAGATACTCTCTAGTACCTGGGTAGTCGGGTAGTACGACTAAGGGTACGATCTATCCTCCTTAGTTAGTGCCCTGAGATATTGGGCCGATTACTACTGTTGGACCCTGCACGTATATCATAGAGCTATAGCACAGGGAAAACCCTTGTCCGTAGAACCCTTGAATACCTAACCCTTGGGGAACATAAACATAAACATAAACAAATTAAACCGATGAGATCTATTGCTGCGCATCTGTGTTCGGGTTGCCAAGTAAATACACATTTCTCTCTGGTTGAGAATTTGGGGATTTCATCACTGCAACATTCTTTAGACTAGAGTATAACCCCG
>ML783716.1:31008-86447 GCA_009831015.1 Picea engelmannii
TTGCAATCTAGTTTCCTCGAGACCCAACAAGAAGTGCAACAACTCAGTGCTACTATTGCCTCCCGTGATACATCCATCAATACCACCATAAATGCATCCGTGCAGTCCGCAATGGCGGAAGTCAAACACGAACTGACCACCCATCTTGAATCTGTCTTTGCATCACTCTGCACCAAAGTCAAGATCCCTACCGATGACTCTTCCTGATGCACATACAAAGACTGAAGGTGAAACTTCTTCCCATTCCTTTCAGCCCCATCACTTTCAATGAGACATACGCCTTCCACGGGTGGATGTAACCAAATTTGATGGCTCGGACCCCACTGGTTGGGTCACCCAAATGGAACATTATTTCTCTCTCTACAACATTACCGATGACTTGGCCAAACTCCAGTATGGTGTTCTCCATCTATATCAAGAACGCTAGCAATGGTGGCAATGGAGAAAAACTTCCTGTCAAGGGTATATTGCTTGGACCCAATTTGTGACTGAGCTTTATGAACACTTTGACACTGAAACCAACCATTTGGGTTGTTTGAAAAAATTGAAGCAATTAGGCACAGTAGAGGACTTCATAGTTGCATTTGAGTGACTGGCTTTTCGAACAGAGGGCATGACTGATGCTTTCTTTTGAGAGTGTTTTATCAGTGGCCTCAAGGAGGAGATTTGGGCCCATGTCCTCATGGCTCGACCTATGAATTGGGTGGAGGCTACTAAAAAAGCTAAAGAAGCACAAAAAATTGTTTCCTCTCAAAACTGTAAGCCTTCCTTTATCCCTCACCCTAAACCAGTAAACCCCACTACTCCCTCCGCCCCATTAAAGATCCAAAAATTGACCAGGGTTGAAATTGTTGAACGCCAACTCAAAGGCCTCTATTATAATTGTGATGACAAATATTTCCTAGGCCACAAATGTAAGGAACAAAATATTTTTATGGCCATCTCTGAGGATATTCTAGAAGAGGATGTTGACACTCCCCTTGTGCTCGAGTCACCAAAAATCAATGACATAAACCCTCCCTCCGACCCTCCCGAAGTGGAACTGATCATTTCTCTCAATGCTCTCATCGACTTCTCTGCCCCCCAAACCCTCAAGATAATCGGTTACATCAAACACCAAAAGGTCATCATTCTAGTTGATAGTGGTAGCACCCACAATTTTATTCATTGCCGCATTTCCCAAGAAACCCATTGCTACATCCATGCTGTCAACAATTTCCAAATCATGATTTCCAATGGTGGTTCTATGAAATGTGGTAGGCACTATGAAAATGTGCATCTCCAAATCAGTGACTACCACCTAAAATCCCATATGTTTGCTATTGACATGGGCGGTTGCGAAATTGTGTTGGGTGTAGACTAGCTAAGGACTTTGGGTCCCATTCTCATGGATTTTTAGAACTTAACCATGCAATTCTACCAAGGAGGCCACCAATATAAATTCCAAGGCATCACTGCTGGTTCACCTGAGGTCATCAGTTCTCATCGCATGGAAAAACTGCTCAAAAAATGTCATTCTGGTGTCATTTCCCAACTCCACACCATACAAGCCACAGATACACCCCCAGTGCCCCAAGACCTCCAAGCCCTCCTTTATAAACATCAAACAATATTTTACACTCCCCAAGGACTCCCTCCTTCCTGCAATGTTCATGATCATTCCATTCCCCTTGTCCCAGGAAGCCTTCCCCCCAATATCCATCCATATCGCCACCCCTTTGCAAAAAAAAATGAAATTGAAAAAATGGTCCAGGAACTCCTTACCATCGACGTCATCCGTCCTAGTACGAGCCCTTACTCGTCTCTGGTCATCATGGTACTAAATAAAGAAGGTTCTTGGAGAATGTGTCTTGACTTCCGTGCTCTCAACAAACTAACCATCAAAGACAAATTTCCCATTCCTGTCATTGATGACCTCCTGGATGAATTGAGTGTTGCCCAATTATTTACCAAACTTGATCTTCACTCGGGCTATCACCAAATACGTATGAAAGAGGCTGACATTCCCAAGACTGCCTTTCACACTCATGAGGGCCACTATGAGTTTTTGGTCATGCCCTTTGGTTTGTGTAACGCCCCCTTCACCTTCCAGAGCCTCATGAACCATGTCTTCTGCCCTTTTCTCCGTCATTTGTCTTAGTTTTCTTTGATGATATCCTCATCTATAGAAAAACTTGGACATACCATCTTACTCATGTGGATCAAGTTCTCCACCTACTCTCTCAGCACCAACTTTTCCTGAAACAGTCCAAATGTTCTTTTGGTGCTTCATAAGTAGAATACTTGGGTCATCTGGTGGGAAAGGATGGCGTCAGGGTGGACCCAAAAAAGATTGAAGCTATGCAAGACTGGCCACACCCAAAGAATCTCAAAAGATTGCATGGATTTTTTGGCCTCATAGGATATTATTGAAAGTTCGTTAAGAACTATGGAAATATTGCAGCACCTCTCACGGCTCTCCTAAAAAAGAACTCTTTCACTTGGACTCCAGCAGCTGCTCAAGCTTTTCAAACCTTGAAGATGACCATGTGCACCACTCCGGTTCTGGCCCTTCCCGACTTCAAAAATACCTTTGTGTTGGAATGTGATGCCTCAGGGAAAGGAATCAACACTGTCCTTATGCAAGAGAGTCAACCTTTGGCCTTCACTAGCAAGCAACTATCTGAAAGGAATCTGGGCAAACCCATTTATGAAAAAGAAATGTTGGCGATTATGCATGTCGTTGAGTTGTGGTGTCCTTATCTCTTGGGGCAATGCTTCCAAATTAAGACCGATCATCAAAGCCTCAAGTACTTTTTGGAACATCGCATTTCCTCCTAGGAACAACAAAAATGGGTGACTAAGCTCTTTGGATATGATTATGAGATCATTTACAAGAAGGGAAAAGACAATGTCATGGAGGATGCACTGTCCTGGAAATATGAAGACGAAGGATCCTTTTTTTCTCTTTCCTTCATTGTACTCGATTGGCTCCAAGCTGTGCACCAGGAATGGATTCGAGATCCCAAAAGTTCGCATCTGATCCAGCAACTGCAGAACAAGGCTCCGGCTCCCCCAGGGTACTTCTGGCTCCAGGATGAGCTTCGATACAAAACCCCCTTGTATTTAAGTAAACAATCCAAGCTCAAATCCATGGTACTTTATGAGCTTCATGCTACACCCACAGTGGGGCACTCAGGGTTCACCAAAACATATGACCAAGTCAAACGTTCTTTTTTCTAGGATGGTATGAAACAAGACATCCATAAGTTTGTTGCTGAATGTGAGGTGTGTCAACACAACAAGGGAGAAATAGTCAAATCTCCAGGCACCCTCCAACCACTTTCGATTCCCCCTGCTATTTGGAAGGATATCTCTATGGACTTTATTACAGGCTCACCCAAATCAGGGAATAAATCAGTCATAATGGTGGTGGTGGATTGCCTTTCCAAGTATGCTCATTTTTGCGTTCTTCACCACCCATTTACTACATACACGGTGGCTCAAATTTTCATGGACCAGGTCTTCAAGCTTCATGGAATGCCGCACTCTATTGTTTCTGATCGAGACCCAACTTTCACAAGCAATTTTTTGCAAGAACTGTTTAAGCTACAAGGCACACAATTGCATCTCAACTCAGCTTATCATCCCCAGACGGATGGTCAAACAGAAGTTGTCAACAAGTGTTTGGAAACATATCTGAGGTTCTTTGCCTCTGAAAAACAACACCAGTGGGCTCAATGGTTACCCCTCGCCGAATGGTGGTACAACACTACATACCATACAACCACTCTCATGACTCCTTTTGAAGCAGTATATGGACAGAAGCCACCTTCAGTTCTCTCATACTTACCGGGTACCTCGAAGGTCCAAGCGGTTGACCAAACACTTACAGTCCGAGAGGATATCCTTTGTACCCTTAAAGAGAACTTGGTCATGGCACATAATATAATGAAGTAGCAAGCAGATCAAGGTCACTCCGAACGTCAATTTGCAGAAGGGGATCAAGAGTTTTTTAGATTGCAACCATATAAGCAAACTTCCCTCAAGGCCGAGCATTGTCAGAAGCTAGCACCCAAATTTTATGGCCCTTACATAGCTCTCAAGCATGTGGGACAAGTCGCATATCAGTTAGCTATGCCCAGTCAGTCGAAGCTACATCCTATTTTTCATGTTTCATGATTGAAGAAGGTGATTGGAACCAGGTGCCAAATTCAAACCAACCTTCTAGAGTTAGCTAAAGAAGGATCCATTTGGCTACAGCCCAAAGAATTTTTGGACCAACATGAGCATCGCCTGTGTCAGAGAACCATCAAGGAAGTGCTAGTATAGTGGAAATATATGATTCCAGCAGATGCCACTTGGGAACCAACTACCATTCTGCAGCAGTTTCCACATCTCAAGCCTTGAGGACAACGCTGTTTTTAAGGGGGCGGACATGTTAAGGTCCTAACCTGCACATAGGTAGATCAATGTATTTGGATCTAATAAAGGTCAATATTAATAAGGCCTTTCAATAAAATAGAATAAGGTGGATGTAAGAAGACCTAGTAGAAGCTTCCACTTCTAGAAGGATCTTCCTCTAGATGCTTCTCTTAATAGACATATTTAGTATAAATAAGGGTTGAGGGTATGAAAAACCTGGCTGGAGATTATTGTAACAGAGCACTGCTCGATTGGAGGTTGCCCCCTCAAAGAGGCTTGTGAACATTGCTTTCTGAATCAAAGTGCTATTTCTATTGTTGTTCTTATATCATTTCTGTGTTATTGTGGAGATTATGCTGGATATTTTACTGTTATTCTGCCATTTCTAGCATTTTATTTCTGTTTTGCATATTTTATATATATGGTATCTTGCAAAGCCCCAGATCTAAGGTCAAAGAAGTTATAATTCATCCCCAAAATCAGGAAAAGGAGAAAAGTTGTTGAAAACAAGAAGTTACAGGTTGGCTCAAATATCAAGTAAATAAGTTACTTGGAAGGGTATAAATACACATCAAGAACCTCTCATTTTATATCCAAGCAAGTGTGTGTTTGTGGAATGGAGCTAGTATAGGTGGGTCTTCATTTATGCTAGGAGGATTGGTGATCTCAACAAAGAAAATATAGCCTATTAGAAAGGAGGTCAAAGAGAGAGAAGTGTATGGAGGTCACCGTACTAGTTTTATGAGGTTATATGTAGTTTGCAAAAGGGTGAAACACGTATATACGTGGGTTGTAAATGAACGAATCATGTATAGGGTATATGTATATTACAGTAAAGAAAAGTGCAAGTGTTTGTAGGTTGAGAGTGGATGAAACATGTATCTATGAAATTTTTTAAAGAAGGTGTTATTCTCTTAATGCTAAAGTTGAGGAAGGTCTGATGGTCTCAGATCTTATGCTCCAGGTTTTCACATGATAAAAGGTATGGTTTTCCATATGTTTTGATGTTCATATCTTGGAGGCTATGGTATATGTTTGAGGCATATATTGGTGATTATGGTATGTGCTTGAGGCATATCTAGGAGGTTATGGCATATGCTTTGAGGCATATTATGGATGGTTTGACACATGTTTGATGCATATTTTGGCACATGCTTGAGGCATGTCTTGAATCTTCTTGCCACATGGTTGATGCATATATTGATGGTTATGGTACATGGTTTGAGGCATATCATGGATATTTTGGAACATGTTTGAGGTAGACCTTGATACATGGTTTGAGGCATATCTTTGGTACATGGTTTGAGGTATATCATGGATGCTTTGGCACATGGATTAATGCATATCTTGGTGATTTTGGGCATATTATTTAGGGGATGTTATTGGTGATCTTGGCATAAGATTTATGTGGTTGAACCATTTTTTATGATGTTTCTGTATCGGTATCAGTGACAATAATAGTGACAAGTTGATGATGATGATGTACCAGTATTAGTGATAGAAAAAATGATAGGTTGATTATGATGATGTACCATTATCAGTGACATAAACAGTGACAAGTTGATGATGACGATGTATCAGTTTTAGTGACAACAACAGTGACATGTTGATACTCTCATTTATATTTTTGGGAGGAAGGAAGAGGAAAGGAAAGGGGGTTGGAGCCTCCTTCTAGTTGGTGGTGGAGAATCTAGGGATTTGGAGCTTCCTTCAGGTTAGATCCTGTAAACTAGGGGGTTGGAGCCTCCTTCTTGTTGGTGTCAAAGAATCTAGATTCCTTTAGGTTGGAGCCTATAAACTAGGGGGTTAGAACCTCCTTCCAGTTGGTGCTAGATAATTTAGGGAGTTGTAGCTTCCTTCAGGTTGGAGCCTGTAAATAGGGGGTTGGTGCCTCATTCCAGTTGGTGCTTCTTATGGATTTAATATTCAATATATATATTAAAAATAATTTTTTGGTTTTCTCCCATCTGGGTTTCCACGCAAAACTCTTGTGTACTTTGTATCTTTGGTTATATGTTGATGATATATTAAATGCAATACTAAGTGATAAATTGTTTATAACTTAATGTTTACATGTTATGGTTGAAAATGGTAAAAATTACTCAATATATATTCCCCTCCTCTCAATATTGGTGAATATTCCGACAATTGGTATTAGAGAAGGTCCTTCAGAAATAGTCTAACCATTGGAAGGTAGATCATGGATTACATGGGTAATGAAACACCAATGTTTGATGGTCAAAATTATGAGAGATGGAGCTCAAGAATGAAAGTATTTTTAGAGGCACAGGGGTATGATGTTTGGTACTCATTTGTTACATGATACACCACATAAAAGAAACCTCTGAAGACTGCAACCAAGAAGGAATTAAAAAGGAACAAAAAAATATCAATGGACACCATCTTGGATGGATTACATAATTCAATAACATTCAAAGTGGGACAATTCTCATCAGCCAAAGAGATTTGGGATAAGCTACATATTCTCTACTCTAATGGATATCTTCTTGTAATCATAGAGCCAGAGTATGTTGATCAAAATAAAGAATATGTTGAGATAGAACAAGATGAAAGAAGCTCATCATGTGAGACAAATCTAGAAGAAGAAATTGGAAATGGTATGGAAGATCATAAATCATAATTCTTATGTTCCTTAGGAAGACAGAGAAAATAAATTAAGAATGATGAAGAATATTATGAAGAAGGAGAAGTGGATCTTAAGGAAGAACTAATCAACGCTTTGAGTGAGATAAAAAAAAGAAAAAAAGGAAAAAAATCACTCAAGGAAGAATTGATCAAGTTGAAGGAGGGTTATCAAAACCATAACAAAAATTCCGAAGAAGTCAAACAGATTATCATAAATCTAAAGGTTCAAATAGAAGAATCCCAAGTGATTGAAGAAAAACTAAAAAATTATATGGAGGAAAAATAATGTTTGGAAGATGAAATAGTATCACTAAGAAAGGAAGTAGATAAGAGAGAAGAAATTTTGACAAGTCATAGTAAGGAAATATCTAAGGACTTAAACACAATTGAAGCATAATTTAGTCAATAAGAAAGATGACTTGAAGAAGAAATCATCTCCTTGAAAACCCAACTTGAAGAATCAAAGAGAAAGGAAGAAGTAATGAATATCCAGATGATAAAGAAAGATGAAGATTGTGAGAAGCTTAAATAAGTCGTCTCATTGAGGGTTGAAGTTGAAAATCTCAACAGTAACTTGAAGAGATCTCAAGTACTAGAAGATATTCTTACCTTTCAAAGATCACCCTTCAATAAATCAAGTGTTGGATACATTGGTGAGGCCTCATGCAAGGAATATGCAAATGCCAATCCCAGCAAGAGTGTCGAAGAGAGAGAAAGTTCCACACAACCAATAATGAATTTTGAAGAGAAGTGTTCCATATTCCCATAAAATAAGAATGAAGAGAAGGCCAAGAACTATGCAGACATTCTCAAAGGAAGGAATCATGGTAAACAAGAGTAAAAAAGGGATGAATGCAGAAGAGGTATATCTCCAAGAAGACATTCTACCTCCACACATCAAAGAAGATTCAACCATTGTGAAGGAAACAACATAAGAGAAAATCGTGAACAACTAAGGCATAAATTAAAAAGGATTGCATCACAAAGAGGATCACTTTCTCCTAGGTAACAAATTTTATTTCATGGTTATCATTTTAATTGTAATAAATTTGGACACAAAGTTGTAGATTGCAGATCTGTTAAGAACCAAATATCAAAATAGCATAAAAAAACCTCAAAATAAGTACTCAATGCCTTGACAAAGAGAGAATTTCAGATAATAAGCCTCTCCGAGTGGGAAACCTCCTTATACACCACATAAATATCCAAATACAAGATAATTCCAAATGAAAAGGTCTCCTTGGTATATATAGGAGACTAGGAGGTACAATTACAACTAATGAACCCAAGACGACATAAATAAAATAACATTACTAATGTAATATTCCAAAATTAAGGGGTAATGTGCCACTATTTAGGGCTTAACATGCCCCTCCCCTTCAAACAAGTGTTATCCACAACACTTGAGTAATTTTGGTTGCTTCTAAATAAAAGACTCATCTTCCCAAGTGGAATCTTTAGCAGGTAGTTTCCTGCACTTAATGAGATACTCTTAAATTGATCTATTCTTCAACTGGTGAATTCTTGTGTCAGTGATAGCTTTAGGCTCCATTATGATTTTTCCTTCCTCGTCATGTTCTAGAAATATAGTTTTAACTGGGATATTGTCACCTATAACCTTTTTTAAGCATGAAACATGGAAAATTGGGTTTTCTCGCGAAGATGCAGGCAAATCCAATTTGTATTCCATAGTACCAATGTTTTGCAACACCTTATAAGGGCCATAGTACTTTGGTGATAATTTATCATCCTTATTAGCTTGCTTGAGGGACATCTGTTTGTATGGTTGTAGTCCTAAAAATACCCAATGCCCTACTTCAAAACTTATTTCACTATGATGTTGATATGCTTTTTGTTTCATGCAATTTTGTGCCATGGTCAGGTTGTCCTTTAAGAGTTGGAGAACTTTTGTTGATGCTCTATGTGATCTTCCACTACTTGAACCTTATATTTTTCTTTTAGAGAAGAAGTGATGGAAGGTGGGTGATATCCATAGAGTTCCACAAATGGTGTCATTTTTGTTGTAGTATGAAAGGAAGTGTTATACCACCATTCTGCCAAGGGTAACCATTTGAACCATTGTGTTTGTTTATCAGGGAAAACACAACAAAGGTAACCTTCTAGATATTTGTTCAAGATCTCAGTTTGTCCATCATATTGAGGATGATAATATGAGCTATGAGCCAATTGAGTACCCAAACAATAAAACAATTATGTCCAAAAATGTCCAGTGAAGATGGGATCTCTGTCACTTACAATAATCTTTGGGCTTCCATGTAGCTTTTGAACTGTCTCCATGAATGCGGAGGAAAATGTATTGGCTTTGAAATGATGAGAGAGTGCAAAAAAGTGTGTGTACTTGGTTAGTATATCAACAATCACCATGATGAGACTCTTTCCTTCAGACTTCAGTAACCCTGTGATGAAATCCATGGAAATCTCCTCCCAATGCTTACTTGGGATGGATAATGGTTGTAAAATACCTGGGGTCTTAATTGCTTCCACCTTATTTTGTTGGCAAACCAAAAATTATGCCACAAACCTTTGAACATCATTTTTAAGGCCATCCAAAAAAAAGTCCTTCTTGACCCTATGGTAGGTTTTCAAAAATCCTGAGTGCCCTCCTACCGGAGAGGTGTGCAATTCCAAGAGTACCTTTTGTTTGAGTTGGGAGTTCTTACATAAATATAAACGATATTTGTACCATAGTGAATCATTTTTTCATGTAAATGTATTTGATGCACTAGAATCCAGTTACAACCTTTTAATGAGAGTCCACACATTTTCATCATTCTTCCATTCATCCCTCACTTCTATTATCCAATCAGGTTGGATGATCGAGATAGCACAAAGATTATCCAATCAGGTTGGATGATCGAGATAGCACAAAGAAAGGCCTCAACATATTCATCCTTTCTTGAGAGTGCATCTGCCACAATATTTTTCTTCCCTTTTTTGTAGATGATTTCAAAATCATAACCCAACATCTTGGCCACCCATTTTTCTTTTTCTTCTGAAGATAGTCTTTGTTCCAAGAATAATTTAAGACTATCATGTTCTTTTTTGACCTTGCAGTGCCTACCTATTAGGTAAGGACACCATTTCTTCAATGCATGTAGTATTGCCATCATTTCCTTCTCATAAATGGGTTTTTGTAAGTCCTTTCCCTTGAGTTTCTGACTTTCAAAAGCAAGGGGCATTCCTTCTTGCATTAGAACATCACCAATGCCATTTCTTGAGGCATCACATTCCACAATAAAGGTTTTTGTGAAGTCTGGTGTGGTCAAGACAAGGGGTTTGCACATCGCCTCTTTAAATTGTTCAAAAGATTTAGTTGCCTCTGGAGCCCATGAAAATGCATCCTTATTAGTTAGTTTCGTTAAAGGTGTTTCTATTCTTCCATAGTTCCGAACAAACTTGTAGTAGTAACATGTCAAACCCAAAAATCCTTTAAGATTATTCAATGTTTTGGGAATCAGCCAATCCATCATTGTCTTACTATTGTTAGGATCTACCTTGACACCTTCATAAGATACACTATTACCCAAATACTCTACCTCCTTCACCCCAAAGAAATATTTGGATGGTTTGGAATATAGTTGTTTCTCCTTTAGTAGTTGTAGAACCTTCTCAACATGTCGAACATGATCCTCCCAAGACTTGCTATAGATTAGTATATCATCAAAAAATACTAACACAAATTTTTTAAGGAAGGGCTTGAAAATGGAATTCATCAACCCTTGGAATGTGGAAGGTGCATTTTTAAGGCCAAAAGGCATGACCAAAGGTTCATAATGGCCTTCATGAGTTCATAATGTTGTTTTTGGGATATTTTCTTCCTTCATTCTAATATGATGATACCCTGAACAAAGATCCAACTTTGTGAAATATATTGCTCCATGTAGTTCATATAACAATTCATTAATGATGGGAATGAGAAACTTATATTTAATAGTGATCTTGTTGAGCTCTCTATAATCTGGACACATACACCATGGGCCCTATTTCTTGAGTACCATTACCACCAATGAAGAGTAAGAGCTTTAGCTAGGTCTAATAATGCCAAACTCTAACATTTCTTCAACCATATGCTCAATTTCACTCTTTTGGGCAGAAGGGTATCTGTAAGGCCTAATGTTAGGAGGAATACTCCCAAAAATTAGGTGAATATCATGATCATGATTTCGATTGGGTGGAAGACCTCTGGGAATATATTCAAATACTTTGGAATGCTTATCAATGATCCCTTGAAGATCTAAGGGAATATATGGCTTAGATGTTTGAATATATAGTGACCATAGTTATACAATTACACCTGGGTGCCCCTTTTTCAATAATTTAGTCATGCCATTAGAGCCTATCACCTTATTGGGTTTCCCTGTGATACCCCTTAACTCAATTTCCTTTCCTTCTAATGAAAATTTCATAAAAAGTTCTTGAAAATTAAAAGCCACTATTACCAATGATTGTAACCATTGGACTCCTAGTACGACATCAGTGCCACCCATGGGTATAGCAATAATTGGACTATTCATTACATAATCCCCCATAGAAAGATTGATCTTATGAAATTTTCCTGAGCAATTGATAGTTCCTCCATTTTCAATCATTACTTGAAACTCCGACGCTGGATATATAAAGCAATTGAGAGCTTTGGCTAATTTATAGTGAATAAAATTATAATTACTACTATAATCAATTAGGACTATTACCTTTTCCTTTTTGATATATCCTTCGATCTTGAGGGTTTTGGGAGTGCTAATTCCATCCAATGCATTACATGATATCATGGGATTCAACTCTTTAGAATAAATCTCTTCTACATTTTCATCATGAGATGGTTCTTGTTCTTCTTCCTCTTCACAATCTATGTAGAATAATTTCTTCTCACCACACACATGTCCCTTACTATACTTGTTGTCACAATTAAAGCATAATTTTTTTTCTTTTCTTTCCTCCAATTGTTGAGGTGTCAACCTTGTAGGTTGAGGTGTTTTAGAAGAAGGAACATTATTCTCTCGATAGATGTTAGGAATGGTCCTTCTAGTAGCCATATCCATATTTTTAATTTCAACATTTCTCGCCACCCTGAACGCATTCTCCAATGATTTGGGTTCCCAAAGGAAAACCTCATGTTTAATGTTATCCTTTAAAGTTCCTATGAATACATCAATCAAGTGTTCATTTGGAATATTCGTTACCTTTATATTCAATATTTGGAATGTATCAATGTGCTCCGCCACTGAATCGTTTTTCTTGAGATTTATCAATTGGCTAAAGAAGGTATTGCTCCTTCTATCCTCATAGTGTGCTATCATTTCTTCTATAAAAATTGTCTAAGTCACAAGTGATTTGCGAGCACAAATCCATTGATACCACACAAATTGATTGGGTTCTAAATATAAATAAGCAATTCATACCTTTTGTGTATGTGGCACATCATGTAGATCAAAGAACTGCTCCATTTGAAGTATCCATGTGAATGGATCCTTGCCATCAAACTTCCTCATATCGATCTTAGGAAAGTGGTTGGTATTCAAACTAAAGTTGGATTTTCTCCATTCTTGATTCATCTTCCTTGTGTCCTCATCATGAATTTCATGGGATACATTTTCATTTTCAGGTGGCCTCTCTATTAGGAAAATTTTCAATCCTTCCATGATCTCCCTTTTTAAACCATCCATCTTAGTATCCATTATTGCCTATGACTTAGCTTCAATTGAATCCATCATCCCTTGTAGTTAATATTTTGTTACTATGTTTTTTTATAAATCATTTATGTCCCTGCACATTTCTTCACCTTCATCAAGAGTCGAAGTAGGACTTTCTGGAGGATTATTTGGTGTAGAAGTTCCCTTTTTTGGTGGAATGTTGGCCAAGTATCACTTTTAAACCTTGATTTTGAGGTGGTTCTGCTAGACGATATTTCTTCTACTGTATCTCTAAAATTTCGGCCCTTCTAGGTATAAAAATGTCGTTTAGTAGTTCTCTAATACATCTTATCTGAAATCCCACAGGTCTGATCAAAATTGGATGTGCCAAGTGGAAGTTATGGTAACTTCCCCACACCTTGCTGATTTTTGTCCCTTCCAGGAGAGTGTACTTGTAAATCATGCCAAGAACACAACATATGATATTTGATTCTAAAACTTGCACCCGAAATACTACAGACTGTCCAATATCTAATGCAACTAGTCTCACTTAATTTGGATACTTACTGAAGAATATATCATGTTTTTACCTGGAACACCTGTCCGAGACTAGTTAATATGACTAGTCATATACCCTATCTTACACAGGGTGTATCTAAAAAAGTAGGATGACCCATAAACTGAAATTTTTATCACAACTACCTTGATAATTTTTATGAATATCCTCTAGGTTTCAAGGTCTGAAACACCACATTAAAATTTTATAGTGAAAATTTTGTGATGACTAAATTCAGGATGATTCCAACACAAGACATATCTCCAAAAGTATAAGGCCTCAAAAGATGAAATTTGAATGCCACGTATCTTGATATATCTAATAAATATCCTCTAAGGGGTTCCTTCTGAAACATTGTAGAAAACAATTTATAGAAAAAATTCCAAGGTGTCTCAGATGCAACATTGAAAACTCGAGACCTTGAG
The DNA here is from genome assembly GCA_009831015.1 of Picea engelmannii. Taxonomy (NCBI): domain Eukaryota; kingdom Viridiplantae; phylum Streptophyta; class Pinopsida; order Pinales; family Pinaceae; genus Picea; species Picea engelmannii. The sequence goes on from ML783716.1 coordinate 44,691, forward strand.
CTTTGATACCAAATGTTAAGAACCAAATACAAAAATAGCATAAAAAACCTCAGAATAAGTACTCAACGCCTTGAAAGAGAGAATTTCGAATAATAATCCTCTTCGAGGAGGAAACCTCCTTATACACCACATAAATATCCAAATACAAGATTCCAAATGAAAAGGTCTCCTGGGTATATATATAGGAGACTAGGAGGTACAATTACAACTAATGGACCCAAGCCAACATAAATAAACTAAAATTACTAATGTAATATGCCCCAATTAATGGGTAATGTGCCACTATTTAGAGCTTAACAAGATCATATGGAAGAAATATTCAAGAAATAGATGTTTATGTGGCTCCCTACAATATTGAATGTTACAAATTCCACAATGTCTATGGACACATAGCTCGTGATTGTAGAAGCATGATTAAGTGTTCCTTGAAGGAAAACACTAATATCAGATACAAGAATGTTTGGAGAAGAAATACAAAACAATAAGAATAGGTGAATGAAGAACTCCTAGAAATTATTCTCATGGGATTTATAAAATTGTGAAATCATCACGAATCTACAAGTAAAGAGAAATATGTTAGAATTCAGAATGATGACCCTACAATATATAATCCTTATATATTGTTCTAATCCATCCAGATTTGAGACTTCGAGTAATGTGAATATTGAAGAGGGGGAGTCTAAGCAACAACTATTACAGATTGGAGAACTATATTTCGGGTAGTATGAAGTGTTTCCAATTCTTTTTGAGAAGGAATATTTTGAATGGTCTGATGGCAGAGGTACAAAATGTTTCATGACAAATTGGTTGATTAAGGATCATTTTTCATAACTCATCCCCATGTAAGTATGAATAGGTCAGCTGGAAATTATGAGGAATATTATTGGCACACTTTTGAGGTAGAGATTCATGATTGTATAGAGGATTCCAAACATGTATTCAAGCAGGAATATATCCATTACAGAATGTTGTAGACTTGTAGAGTTTGATTTGAATATAGAGCAGACTAGTGAACACATTAGATTCAACTTAAGAAGAAATAATATGTGGTGATCAATTGCAACAGATTTGGAGAAGTCTTTAAAATAGTAAAGTGAAATATGGGTTAACATTGTGTGCAGTGAGTAGCAGAGTCATGGACAATTTTATGAAATATGAACAATGATGATTTCATGAGATATTTGGAAGGTCTAGAAGATAATACTTGACATGAACCAGAGAAGATACATAATAGTGGATAAAAGCGTGAGCTCAAGAGGAAAGAATTGTTGTCATTGTCATCAAGAGGAATGCTTAGTAAAGCATATGACTCAGAAAGGAATCATATCGACAGGTGGAAGAAGCTATTCATAGGAAGGAAAGTTGTGAGAGACACAACAATATAGGGGGAGAGAAAGCATGAGAAGGTGTTGTACTATCAAGAGGAGATTGTTGAATGATTATATCATTGATGTTAGATCAGTAAAGACATGACAAGCCATGAATATTTGAAGTAAAGTGATGAAGAAACTTTGACATGAATGATTTTAATATACATTAGTGGATTTCACTAGAAGGTACCAATGGACAAGAAGCCCCAGAAGTGAGGAAAGGAAGAATATACAAGGATCCCCATATTGATCTACATGACATTTTGCAAAGAAGACAATGGAGATAAATCTTCAGGGGGAGTTACCATTTTCCATTGATGTCAAAGGGGGAGATAAATAAAAAAGCAAGAGAGAATGTTCAGAAGCATGAAGAGAGGGGGAGAAAGCATGAAGACTAGGGGACAAAAAATGAAGACTTGGAGATAAATGTTCCCAAGGGGAGTATGAGTGTTTCCATCAATGTCGAAGGGGAATATTGTTGGAAAGTTGGTTGTCATTGATGTCAACCCTAGAAGAAGCCAAAAATCCCTTAGAAGTGATGGGACTATTTGAAGGAATATCCATGGGAAGACACTTTGAAGAAGTCTACAAGAAGATCTGGAAGTATGGTTAAGAGGTTAAGTAAGAATCCCCGAAGGTGTGGTCATGAAGCCCGAAGTTGATTGATGAAAAAGAGAATGAAGGACATTGAAAATGGATGCAAAACCTTCATATATAGATAGTCCTTGTCATGTCGTTTCCAATGGTAGGTGGTAGGCCACATGGTTCCTTAAATATGAAGCCCCCAATTATGGTAAAGAAGCCCTGGATCTAACGTAAAAGAAGATATAAGTCAGCCCCAAAATCAGGAAAAGGAGAAACATTGTTGCAAACAAGAAGTTACAGGTCGGCTCAAATATCAAGTAAAGAAGTTACTTAGAAGGGTATAAATATACATAAAGAACCTCTCATTTTATATCCAAGCAAGTGTGTATTTGTGGAATGGAGATAATATAAGTGGGTATGCACTTGTGCTAGCAGGATTGGTGATCTTAACAAAGAAAATCTGGACCAGGAGAAAGGAGGTCAAGGAGAGCGAAGTGTACAGAGGTGACCGTACCAATTTTATGAGGTTATACATGGTTTGCAGAAGGGTGAAGCGTGTATATACATGGGTTGTAGACGGACGAATTGCATATAGGGTATACACAAATTGTAGTAAAGAAAAGTGGGGGCTTCCTTAGGTTGATAGTGGATGAATCGTGTATCTGTGCAAAAGTTTGAGGAAGTATTAATGTTGAAGTTGAGTAAGCTCTGATGATCTAAGATCTTATGCTCCATGTTTTCACATGATAACATGTATGGTTTTATATATTTTTTTATGTTCATATCGTAGAGGCTATGGTTAATGTTTGAGACATATCTTGGTGATTATGGTATATGCTTGAGGCATATCTAGGAGGTTATGGCATATGCTTCGAGGCATATCATGGATGGTTTGACACATGTTTGATGCATATTTTGGCGCATGCTTGAGGCATGCCTTGAATTTTCTTGGCACATGGTTGATGCATATCTTGATGGTTATGGTACATGGTTTGAGGCATATCATGGATGTTTTGGAACATGCTTGAGGCATATCTTGATACATAGTTTGAGAAATATATTTTTAACATGGTTTGAGGTATATCATGGATGCTTTGGCACATGTTTGAGGCATATTTTGGTACATGGATTAATGCATATATTGGTGATTTGGGGCATATGATTTGGGGGATTTTATTGGTGATATTGGCATAATATTTATGTGGTTGAAAATATTTTGAAGATGTTGATGTATCAATATCAATGATAGTAAGAGTGATAGGTTCATGATGATGATGTACTAGTATAGTGACAAAAACAATGACAGGTTGTTGTTGATGATGATGTACTAGTATCAATGACAAAAATAGTGACAGGTTGATGATGATGATGATGTATCATTTTCAGTGACAATAAGAGTGACAGGTTGATTCCCTCATTTATATTTTCAGTAGAAAGGAAGGGACAAAAAAAAGGGGTTGGATCCTCCTTCCAATTGGTGCTAGAGAATCTAGGGAGTTGGAGCTTCCTTCAGGTTAGAGCCTGTAAACTAGGGGGTTCGAGCCTCCTTCCTATTGGTGTTATATAATGTAGGGATTTTGAGCTTCCTTCAAGTTGGATCCTCCTTGCAGTTGGTGCTAGAGAATTTAGGAAGTTGTAGATTCCTTTAGGTTGGAGCCTATAAATAGGGGGTTGGTTCCTCATTACAGTTGGTGTTGGAGAATATTTGAATTTGGTGATTCCTATGGATGTAATATGTAATATATATATATTAAAAATATTTCTATGGTTTTCTTCCATTTGGTTTTCCATGTAAAAATCTTGTGTACTATGTATATGTGGTTATATTTCATTGATATCTTGAATGCAATCATAAGTGATAAATTGTTGATATCATAAGTGATAAATTATTAATAACTTAATGTTTACATGTTATGGTTGAAAATGGTAAAAAGTTCTCAAAACTGATTCACTCCCACTCTCTCAGTATTGATGAATATTCCAATAGATACATTCCTCACTCTTAGGAACATAGGATAAAAACATATCCCATGACTTTGAATTTAGGAAATATTATTATATTATTTCCTTGGCTTAAGCCCCCCTTGGTTTAGCCCTTTCTAGACCCTTATCCCCCTTTCCCTTCTAGTGGAGTTCTATCCCCCCATACTCTTTCGTCTGATTGGGTCTACAATAGTGATATATTTTATTAATATCTGAGTGTGATTACATATTACAATGTTAGACTCGTCGACCTTTTAACATCTAGGTTTGGCCTAATAATCACACATGCACATGTCCTCAAAATATATATACAAAGGCTCTCTATCCCAAGCATCATGGCTCACCAGCCTGTATGTACATTACAATTGGTGTTCGACCTAGGGGTATTACATTCCACTCCCCCTTATTTATGCACTATCCTCAATGTATTATATACACATGTACAAGAAAAATGCTTAAAAAATATTCAAAAATATGTGGGTACTCTTCCCGCATGGAATACTCAAGCTTCCAAGTTGCATCCTCGGGACCATAAAAAGCCTACTTGACCTTTACCAACCCAATTTCTTGATTCCAAAGAAACTTGATCATTCGATCCAATATGCACACTGAGTGTACTCGGAAATCTCCCTCTTTCTCCACCTGAATCACATTTCAATCAATTACATGATTATCATTAGGTACATACTTTTTAAGAAATGATACATGGAACACATTATGAATGCACATGGATGCAGGTAGTGAAAGCATGTATGTAACATGACTGATCCTCTCCATAATTTCAAATGGCCCACAGTAATGTGTTGTCAAATTTGAACAGCTCCCCAACTTCAAGGAACTCCTCTTAGCCTTCACTTTCAAGAACACATGGTCACCCACTTTAAACTCTATGTGAGTTCTTTCCTTATCTGCATAGTGTTTCTACATGTCATGGGTAGCCTTTAAATTTTGTTCTATTTTCACCATCTATTCCTCCATTTGCCTGAGCAATTCTGGCCCAACCACTACTCTGTTTGCTAGGTCATCCCATTTCACTAGTGTGTTGCACTTTCTACCATATAGTGCCTCAAATGGGGTCATATTTAAATATGCCAGGTACCCATTTTTATAAGCAAACTATACTAAGTGTATATATTCTTCCCACTTTTATGGTTTATCCATCACATGCATTCTCAACATATCTTCCATCACCTTATTGACCCTCTTTGTTTTCCCATCCAACTCTGGATGATAGGTTGTGCTAAATTTAAGATTTGTCCCAAATCCTTTGAATAATCCCTTCCAAAAATTTGATGTAAACTTGGGATCTATGTCAGAGACAATTTCTTTAGGAACACAATGAAGTGTGGAAAATTCCTTTATATAAATATCAATAATGATGGTTTCCTTGTGAGTTATTTTTACTAGAATAAAATGGGCATCTTTAGAAATATTATCCACCACCACCATGAAGGAATCATGTTGCTTCATTGTTCTTGATATCTTGGTGATAAATTCAATTGTCACCACTTCTCATTTCCACTTAGGAATGGGAAATGGTTGTAGAAAACCATCTGGGTATATGTGCTCAACCTTAACTTTTTGACATTCCAAACATCTGGCTATATAATCAACCACCTCTTTTTTCATACCTGGCCAATAATATTGGTTCTTAACAACTGCAACGGTCTTCTGGTAACATGGGTGCCTAGCATAAGGAACATTGTGAATCTTTGTTAACACCACATTTTCAAATCCTAAAAATTTGTCACATAAACTCTACCCATGTACATGAGGATTCCATCCTCTCTTAGCTCGTAATCTTCAATTTTCCGCTGCAAAATACCTTCTTGTATTTTTTCCTTTGTTTCCATGTACTATTGATCTGATTTTGTAGCTTCCAAAATTATGTCTTTTAAATTTGATTTATGCATGTTACTGGTTGTATCATGCACCTCATGCACTCTCTTTCTAAGTGCATCAAACACCTTGTTCTCTTTACCTTTGATATGCTTTATGTCAAAGCCATATTTGTTGATTCCAACCATCTACTTTGTCTAGCATTCAAGATTGGTTTTCCAAACAGATATTTCATACCACTATGGTATGTTCTCAACTCAAATATTTTCCCCATGAGATAGTGCCTCCACATATTCAAGGCATGCACCATGGTTTCCAATTCCAAATCATGAGTACCATAGTTCATTTCATGGTCTTTTAATTTCCTTGACTCATAGCATACCACCTGCCCATTCTAATTAAGAACTCCTCCTATCCTTTTCCTTAGATGCATTATTGCATATAATGAAATATTCATGTTGGTCAACAATTTTCAAAATTGGTACACTTGTCAATAAATATTTCAAGTGCTAAAAACGTCTTTCAAAGTTAGGTGCCCACTCAATTCTCACACCCTTCTTTTGGAAAGATGTGATTGGGTGTGAAATCTTTGAGAAGCCTTCAATAAATCTTCTATAATACCCTGCAAGTCCCATGAAGGATCTCACCTCTAATAAATTATTTGGTACTGGTCATCCCTCAATGGTTCTTATCTTTTTTGGATCCACTGTTATCCCTTCCTTTGATATGATATGTCCCAAATAATGTATCTGCCTCTGATAAAATGATAACTTGCTCAGTTTTTCATACAACTGATGCTCCCTCAAAACTTGTAGCACCATCCTCAAGTGATACTCATTCTCTTCTTCAGACTTATAGTAAATAGGTATGTCATCCAAAAATACAATGACAAACGTATCTAAGTAATCTCTGAAAATACCATTCATTAAACACATGAAGACAGTTGGTGAATTTGACAACCCAAATGGCACCACCGTGAAATCATAATTGCCATACCTCATTCTAAAGGTTGTAATGTTGATGTCTTCTTTTTTAATCCTCACCTAATGGTAGTCGGATCTGAGGTTAATCTTATATAATATTTTAGCATCTTTCAACTGATAAAAAAGATCATCTATCCTTGGCAAATGATACTTGTTCTTTACAGTCACCTTATTTAATTTCCTGAAGTCAATGCAAAGCCTCAAAGTGTCATCCTTATTTTGCACAAATAGGACTGGGGCAAACCAAGGTGACACACTTGGGCGTATATACCCCTTCTTCAAAATATCCTCAAGTTGCATTTGTAATTACTTTAGTTCTAGTGTATTCATCCTAAAAGGTGTATTGGACACTGGGGATGCTCCAGGCATCATATTTATAGAGAAATCAATACCTCCCTTTGGTTGAAACCCTAGTATTTCTCTAAATACATATTCAAACACTTTTAGGACAACATAGTCTTCAATATTTGGCACTTTATCCTTAACTGTCTCTTCCATGTGTGTTGCAAATAATTGAAATCCTTTTATAAAACTATTCTTTAGATGCAAGGTTGAAAATTCCTTGATAGTGTCTGCCCTTGGAATACAATGTATTGTTCTCAAATTCCCTTCCGCATCCAAGAAAGTAAAATCCTTGTTATAATAATCTAGGACAACATGATTCTTTTCCAACCAATCCATACCAATTAGAAAATCATATGAGCCCGACGATATGATATTCAAATATTCCCTTATGCTCATCCCATTCATGTCCATAGGACATTCTTTAACCATCTCATTAGTTCTTCTTTTATCTCCTATAGCTAGATGAACCATCCAATATTTCCCAAGCTTTCTTCTTGGAAAATGAAATCTTTCTACCATCTTAGGATCTAGATAATTATTACTAGCTCCTAAATCAATTAAAATAGCAATGGGTTGGTCATTAATCTAACCCTCCACTTCAATCATGTGGAATTTAATTTCATATTACTTGTTATCTAGGGCTATGTATATCCTTGGTGCATTTCTACCCATGTCCTCCACTATATTATCTTGTTGTACATTATGAAAATTCCTCACTTTTTCAACTTTATGATGGCAATCTTTGTACATGTGATCTCCCTCGGAACCAAAACATTTCATAGGTTGTTGTCTTGGTCTTTTCCCCATTGTTTATGCCATTAGAGGCTCTTTAGAAGCTGGTTGTCCCTGAGAGTTATTTCTAAAAAATGGTGGCTTGGTCCCCTTCTTCCTCTGATTTTCTTCTTGTTTTCCCAAGACTTTTGGAAATGTGGTCTTCCTATATGATAATCATAGAGGAATTTATCTCTCGTTATGGTTCCCTCTAGTGTCTTGGGATCATCATATTGTATCTTATCACCGAAAATTGATGGTATCCCACTCAGGTACCTTTGAATATTGACCTTCTCATTCTTGATGAAGTCAACATATTTCAACATCTCTAAGAATATCCTTTCATACTCATCCATAGTCATACTCCCAAGCTTGAGTTTGAAGAACTCCTTCATATTCCTATCATAATAATGCTTGGTTAATTAATTTTGAAAATATCTCTTGAACTCCCTCCAAGTAATCTTCTTCTCATCAATGTGTTGCACTTGCTCTAACTAGTCCCACCACATTGATTCTTTCCTTTGAGCTGGTAGATTGAAATTCTCCCTTCTTCCTATGAGAAGTAATTATGTAACTGAAAGTACTTCCTCATGCCCAACAACTAGGTCTATGCATCCTCATATTTATTGTGCTCACCATCAAAATTAGGAGGCTTAATCTTATTCATTTCTCTTTGTACTTCATCCACTCTAAAAATTCTCTTATGATTTCTGAAAGGAGATGGACTTGAACTATTATGGGATATCCTAAACAAAGGCATTGGTGAGTGATGATGGTTCCCATAAAAACCTCCTTGTTTCTCTTATTTTATCATGAGACCTATGACTCCTTGACTTGCTTGATTTAGTCTCTTTATCCATTTTCTTCTCTATTATGTCCAAGATATGTAACAACTTGATGTTGAATCCATATTACTGCTCCTTAGATTTCATAAGCCTCTCATAATTAACTTTATAAATTTGGACATAGTTTTGTAGACTCTTTATGGTCTCCACCATGTTCATGCTCTCCTCCTTGCCTTCTACATGCCCATCTGAATTAGTCTTTTCATTATCATGTTGACATACAACCACTTGAATTCATCTCCATGGCTATAAGTTATCCATGCCTCTTCCATTACTATGGTCCCTATGATGATCCTGTTCTAATATATTTTCTCTTAACTCTGCAAAATGTGTAAGAAATAGGATTTGCTAGACTATGATAAATTCAACAAATCTATTAGTTTATGCACCATTCTGCTCTATTTAATACAACCAAAATAGTATTTCTAATCTCTTGTGAATTTGACTATTCAATTCACATTTCCAAATGAATATATAGACTCCTTTGTCCAAGACCTTTCTAATAACTACTTTCTTTCTCAATTATGAGTCTTGAGCAGAAAGTCATGGTCATTTGAATATTACCCATTTACTCCTTCAACACATCCTTCAACCAAGTGCAATTTTTTTAACTGTGCTTATGCATCCTTCGCCTGCTCCTTTGGAAATTTTAGAGGAGCTCAATTGGGTTCCTTCATGGACATATTTTGGACATCCTGGCCAATTTTCACCTTCATCTGAGCTTCATAACACCAAATAAAACTTGTTGAAGTTTCATGCCATCTTATTTGTATAGCTTTGAATGTCATAGGTGCCTTCTATGTCCTCTTGTTCATTTGTAGGAGCCCATATTTCTGTTTTGACTCCATGGATTTCTTCTATGGACCAATACCTTTCCATGAACTACTCATCTTCCCAAAACCAATTTCGAAGAAGGAAGTTATGGCCCTCAGAAGTTAACTGGGTCTCAAAATTTACCTTGCACTATTTGGCCTGTAACTCCCTCATACTATCTATGTTTGATTAACCATTTACACCATTAGAAAGCTCTCTCCAAGCTCTTTTATTTGAGTTGTAGAGATATAATATAGTGCACCCCAGTGCACTCTTTTCTCATGGTTTTCGAGTACCTAAAAACATTGTTTAGGCCTTCAAAAATGACCTGCAAGTTCATGACCTACAAAACATTGTAAATTTCTGAGAAAAAATGATTGTTTTCTACTGGCTTGGTGACTAGTTTGATATTCTAGGTCAATGTGGCACCTCGATATGTTTCCCTGACAACCTCTGGGCCCACCTGGACTAACCCTGTCATATCTAAAACACTTTCTATTAATTATTCATTCTCTCCTTTATCAATTTTTCCCTTATGTAGGCCTTAAAATTCAATAAAATAATAATATTTTATGAACCCACCTATCAAGCTAGCACTTTTCTGACCTATGATGGGACAAGTCTCCCTCTGTGACTATCAAATTCACATGTGGAACCTTGTTATTGGTCATGAATATGGGTGGGTCCCATCTCACACATTTTCCTTGGTGTGCATGAACTTGCACGTCTCCTAGATCCTATGGTCGAGATCGAGCAAGATCGATGGTCGAAAGGCTATGTCACATCTAAAAAAATTCCAACATTTAACAACCCCTTGAGTTGCAATAGTGATTTTCCTATGCTATTTGGCATGATCTAAATCGTGTTGCATTGTAACACACCCAAACCCCTAGTCCTTGACAATCCTTGTACTTGAGGACCCTGATCAATGGTCAATATCTTTCGATCCACCTATGAGGAATCCAATGGTTGGAAAATATCATGATTCTTGGCATGCCTTGGAGTGAAAAGGATTATTTTGTTGTACCGAGATCAACGGTTATGATTCCTTTTGAGAAAAATACAGGTTTTGTAGTTTTGACAGTTCGTTTTAGGACTTAGTGTCTCGGGGATTCCACTACCCAATTCTCTAAGTCTTTAACCCATAGTTATCACAATCCATAGAGTTAAAATCTCTACTGCATACACATGAGGAATGAATATACAATTTCATCCAGGAGAGGAAACCCTTGTACAATTCCTTAATCATTCAAGGTAAAAGGAATGATTCACATCTTTATATATGCACTACGCATCCATCTCCATGCAGACACATTATGATACCAGCATAATAACTTTCAAAGGAAGGATACACTAAACATAAAAGAGGAAGACACTTATGTTACACATCAAAATTACTCACTTCGATGGTGTCGCAAATGTCATCATTACAAGTGTCGCATTTTGGTCGCAAGTGTCGCAAATGTCAGAAAAAGCATACTGCCATAATTCCTATGTCATTCTTATAATGACATCAGAAGGAAACTTGAAACACCTCAAACATTTGATTTGGAAGAAGAGGAATGGGTTAACAGGGTTATGAACCTCTTGCCATTTGAAAGAACCACTAAAAATTAAGTTTGAGAGGAGAACGCTCCCCTATACCATTGTTAGGAGTGCTGGCGCTCCCCTATACACTCTTAGGGAGAGTTATAACACTGTGTATGCCCTTTTTGAGGAGCGTTGCTATTTTTAGGAGTGTTGGCTCTTCTTTATGCATTATTAGGGAGCGTTATAGTGCTTTGATGCCCCTTTTGGGGGAGCGCTACCTATTCTGGGAAAAAATTGGTTTGATGAGAAGAACGAGGAAAATATCTCTTCAATCTATGAAGGCAGTTGGATTTGAATCCTTGGTCAAGCCATGATCTTAGGGAAGATCCCTAACTAAAGGAGGAAAATCCTCAACTTATCCCAAAGATATCTCAAGTGGTTGGACCTCTCTAAACCTATATAAGAAGGCCCTCTCATGGTGAAATGGGGGAAGGATTGAAGGCATGAAACCTATGATCTCATAGGAAACACATAGTGAAGTGGAGGAGAATAATCAATGAAGTTATTTTCATTATGATCGTGGGTCTTTTGAGCAAGGGTTAGACAAGGAGGACTTGATGAAGCTATTGCACTCGCATCTACGGTTGTAAGTTTCCTTCGTTGATGTTCTCATCAATATAATATACTTGGCTTGTTTATTTCTAGTTTGTGCTTAATCTCACATGAACTTGTCTCTAATAGATAGGTCTATTTCAATCTAATATCAGTAGAGTAGGAAGTGGTTTTACTTTTGTTTGTCTACAGGGCTTATCGAGGAGCGAAAGATTGGAGCTCAACTCGGACTGTGCAGGGACAAACACCGGTAAAAGGTACTTCTTTTCTCCTTCCTCCTCACACATTAGTTTATCTAGATATGAAAGGAAGTTAGTGACCATGATAAGCATATTTTGTCTTAAGAGTTAAGAGTCTATCTCTCAAGAGGAGATCTACCTGTTTGCGGGGAGATTTTCCTTCAACAGAAATTGGCGACTCCACTAGGGACGACTCGAAACTGTTCAGTTTTGGTTTTCCTCATAGAACTTGTCTTTCCATTTATTCTTCTTAGACCTTGTTCACCCCATATTTTTTATTTCATATGTTGATTGACTCCTTACCCCATCACATTCATCTTGTTTGCCAAAATTTGACTGAAATTTTGGGTTTTTGGACAATTTTGTGAGTTGTAGAAGCCTGGCACTCCCCTACCTTGGTATCAAAGCATTGACACTCCCCCTTGGTCTTAGACAGAGCGTTATAATGCTCCGGTGCCCCTTACACCAGAGCGCCAACCCCTTTTTGCAAAAAATCCTTTCCATAATTGCATTTTCTGAGATCCAATCTTTGTTTTTCACTTGCTGAGCTTCTTTGTGATTCAATGCTCCTTCCTATTGACCTTTAACATCCTTCCTTATGAGGAATAAGAACTTTGTTGTTCAGATTTTGTGGCCTTTTTTTTTTTTTTGAGTTTTTCTACTGTTGAGAACTTGGAATTAATCCACTGCTTTCTTCTCTCTTATCCGACTGAGCCAGAACTCTGGTGAAGGGCATCATAAATCTGTGAATCATCTCATTTTTTTTTTTTGAGTTCATTGTTCTTGAACATCTCCTTTTTGTGTGAATTGTTTGATTTTTCTTTGTTATCTTTTGTTTTTTGTTTGCATCTTGTTTCAATCATAGCAAGAGGGTGTGTGTGTTGTTTGTGCGAAATCTGCTTATACGTGTCTGAATCTCCTTGATCCAAAAGGGTAGTTGGTAGGAGAAGTTTTTTTCTTTGAATTAATCCTCATTCGCATACAAACGACAAAAATACATCTTACTAATTGGTTTTCATATTAGAAGGCATTTCTGAAATGTTTTAACATTGCATTGAATTCGATTGAGAACAAATTGATTGAGGACATTTCATATTAGTGTTTGATAGTGAAAACGACTCTTTCTCTTTCCCTTAATTAGGAATTCATTGAAAATAAATGATTGCTTATCATATTTTATGCATATTTTTGGGAATTGAGTCATCATTCCATCAGTTTCACTTTCATACACCCTTTGAGTAAAGAACAATTGTAAAATGAACGCTAATTAAAAATTATCTAGAACATTTTTTATTTTTAAGATCTTCCACCAACAGTAGACTAGGGCTAGCACTTTGGATTAGGCTGTGAGTACAACTCTCCAAAGTTTTCAAAACAAACATTAGCATCCTAAGCTAGGGAGAGTCAAATCCAATTGTTGTATTGGTTTTTTGGGACCCCCCCTCTCACACAGGGGTTACACACGAGGTCTTATTCAGGTGAATTACGAAGATTATCCCTCTGTGGTTCAACTATTTGTAGTGGTCGGATCGTATATTGGGGGTCACTTGGAGGTATACCCACGATTATGGGTGGGAGCCTCTCGGGTTGATTTCGGACTTGTTATCCTACCCATACATTTTGGATAGGAATGTTGACTGTACCTGCCCAGGGACTCACTGCGAATTGGTGTCTTTAGTTCCCATAATATTTAGGTACTTACACAAGGTGACAGTGCAGGGAAGTCTCACTGTACCTGGAACAGACATTGGTCAAACTCACTTGGGCTCCTTGGAGGGTAAATCCACAATTATTGTGTGGAAGCTTGCACGAAGGTGAAAGTTCGTTAAGAAGGTCGCCATTGTAACTGTTCCACCATATCCTAGCCCCTTCTCGACTTGATCATGTGACGTTGGATTTCATCACCAACTAGTACGATCATCGAGAGAAGTTTTGTTTTCTTGGTTGATTCCTAGATTTTATTAGCGTATGTTGTTTCTTTTTGTTAGTTGGCCCTAGTTTTTCAGTGTGTTCTGTTATTCTCCACAATTGAGCCTGTAGATGATAAAGGTCTTCTCTGATCACGTAGGATGCAAGGGCTGCCTCCGGAAGGCTATCAACCCTTACCTCCTAACCCTCTAGAAGACAACTATCGTAGAGAGGTAGAAAATCAATCCGACGCTGGAAGCGTTATTGCTTCTCCATTAGATAACTTAGAAGGCACTTTCGTCATGGTTATAAATCCCAATACATCTGTGTTGGTAACTCCTCTCGAACCACTTTTGGTTCTTTTAGACTCCCTTGGGAACGTCATAGATGAAGAGATCCCACGATTACCGGAGAGTATTTTTACCAAAACATATATGGGATCCACAGACCCCATCTTTGGTGATGAGTATATGACTCCTATTCATCCTAGCACCGCAGTGGATACCAATCCCACACCTTCTTGTTCTGTATGGAGGACTTCATCGGGACGTGATCTCTATGAGCATTTCGAATCCTTTTGATAACCCTTTCATCCTCATGACCCTCCTAGTGAAACAGGACCATCCGGTCAAACCATGAATCACCCAGTCAATCAGGTTATTAACCCTACTGTTACACCAACACAAGTCCATCCTAATGCTAGACTCATCACCTCTACTCATATCCAAATCACTTCAATCTCTACCCCCGTTTCTACAAGCTTTTACTCTACAACTCCACATGTTCCACACGATCCTGCTGGGACATCTTCTCACCCGAGAACGCAGAACCCGGCTGGCCAAATACAACCAGCTAGAGGGAAACCACCATCCAATGAACCTTTTCCTCCTGGAGGAATACCTTTCCATGGTGGGCCTACCCCTCCCGAGGGACAACCCCCTTTTCATGCTCCTCCTGGAGGGCAACCTCCATTTTCCAGTCATACCCCGATCGTAAATCCACCTCTGGCAGGGGGCAACCCTTGTTTGCTAGAAACCCTTCACAATCCTGGGGAGTATATTCAAGAGGCACTTTTACTCAACCCTACATTGGGGGGAACTCATATAATAACCCACTAGGAGGATTATCCAATCTTGTTCCTTCCAGAACATCTTACAGACAATCTTATCTGGGCGGCATCCCAAACACCACCTGGAGTTCTATGGGACCACAGTCTTATCCTCCTCATGGGTCTAATGTGTATCCACCTCTGGGATTTACTCCTTACCATTCTCAAGGGAAAAATGTTTATCCTCCTCATCGGCAAGCAAACCACCCAGCCTATAATGCTTAGAACCCACCGGGTTATGAAAATGTTTCTCATCCACCATCGAATCCTACGTATCCTGGCCAACAACAACCATATATAGGAGGAACTACTGGTTACAACTATCCACCTAACCCAATTTATGGTCCTACTGGTGTTCCTATGCCGCACCAGTATCATCCTCAAATTAACCTACAACTACCTTTCCTTGCGACTCTGGATCTCCCAGACTTTCTTGATTAAGTAATGATCCTATTTTTCATTCACTGGTTTGGCCAGTCATTCCAGCTAAACTTCCTTCTGATATTCTGAAATTTGACGGAAACCCCGACGAAGATCCAAACAACCATGTGATGAATTTCCATTTGTGGTGTTCATCAAACTCCCTCATGGATGATTATGTACGTTTGCGTCTTTTCCAATGAACACTTACTAGTTCGGCAACAAAGTGGTATATCGAACTACCACGTGCTTCTTTTCATGATTTCAATTCCCTTGCCATGTCTTTCCTCACACACTTTCAACTGTCTATTCACTACGAGACGGGTACTGAACTCTTGACCTCCCTTTTTCAAACTAACTCTGTGCATATCTCTGACCATATTCATGAGTGGAGGCAATGACAAAGGATGATCAAGGCAGTCATTCCTGACATACTATTGGAAAAATGGTTTACTAAATCATTGTTACCCCCGATTGCTCACGATGTTGCTATGGGTGGTGCGGTCACATAGGAACAAGCCATCGCTCGGGCTCAGTATTTAGATTTGGTTTATTCCCAATCTGGTACTTTGTATGATTTTCTCCTGAATGTTTCTCGAGCTAATACTGATCCATCTAAACCATCATCCCCATCTCATGCGCATGGTGTTATCGGTTCCATCAAAACTCAATATTTTTCCCAATCAACCACACTCTCCTCTACCTCCCCCCAAACTCAAATCTTTGAGGTGAATGTAGTTTAATCTTCCCCTTCACAACAATCTGAAGGTAATAAGAAGACAAAGAATAAATCAAAAAATAACAATGAACAACCAAAAAATCAAACACCTGCTACCGAAAAGAAACCACAACAGAAATTGAAATTCCCATGTATCATTTGTGGTGACTATCACTACACTCGAGACTATCCACTTTGCAATAAAGTGGCCAAAATTTTCCAAGGAAATTCACTACCCGCTGTGCTTACTCAACCTTTTCCACAACAACAATCCATGGTTGCTCAAACCCCCTCTCCTGGGGGGACTTCTAGTGATCCTCATGATGAGGCCTCATCGAGTGCACATATTTATATGTTTAATGGGATCAATTTGAACACTCTCTCTAAGACATACGACACACTAGGTAACCCTAACAAAGGAAAATACATTAACGGTATCAGTACTTTGCCGGATCCATCATCGTCCTCCATTAGTCTTCCATTGGTTAATCCTCCCTCTGGACCACTTCAGATTAAGAAACCCACGTTCAAATCTATATTACGCCCTCCTAAGAGCACTATCCGTAAAGCTACCTTTAATCCTAGTTCACATGTTGCCCAGAACTACAACATTGTTGAAGATTTGGATCAAGCACGATGTTCTATGTCTGCGTTAGAAGTTCTACAACACTGCCCCAATCAATGTAGAATGCTCTTGACCACTATTGGGGCTGTTGATCCTGAGTCATCCAACCATATCATGTTTAACTTGGAAAATTATGTGTCTCAACTCTCTCACCAACTTGCTTTTCAAGTTGATGTTGTTGTTCATAACCAACAAATACACAAAACTATTCTAGATGAGGGAGCCTCGACTTGTGTCATGTCTTTGGTGTGTTGGAAAGGTTTAAAATCACCAGCACTCAACAAATCCCCAATGATGTTATGCGCCTTCGATGGGCGAGGTTTTCATCCCCATGGGATTTTACAGTCCCTGCACATCCAATTGGGTGGAAAAACTATTATTGTTGATGTCGAGGTGGTCCATGCTCCCCTTGATTACAACTTGTTACTTGGAAGAAGTTGGTTTTATTCTATGACTGTCATTGCCTCGTCGGTATTTCAATGTGTACAATTTCCTCATTAGGGCAAAATTGTCACTGTTGATCAGTTGGATTTTTGCACGACCGATGCTCGCACTCCCGCTACCAACAATATTCCTTTCTTGGGAGATCACAATATCACATATGAAAGCATTGGTGTTGGCTTACTAAAAGATTCTAGCCTCATGGGTACCTTCCCTACACCACTTCCATTGATTGCACATCATATTTCCACCGTTGATATGATTTCGACCGCGGCTTATCAATCTTTGGAATCATCTGATCCTTGGATTGTACCTTGTTCATTGGAATTTGATGCACTAGGTGACACCATGCCACTTAGTCCAACCAAAACATCATATGTTTCTACCCAATCCGCTTCTCCCTCGTCATATGACCAACATCTATTGGCACTTGATGTTTCCTCAATGCAATCACGGTTGAGTTCCTTGTCATCTGCGATCGACTGCATTTCCCCAACTTTTTCCTTGGCTGAATCTATTCTATAAATGCTTCGCATTGACAAGTTACCTTGGGATAAAAACCATCACCGATCCTCTTTTCTTCCCCCTGGTGAAGAAATTCGGGCACATATATAGTCTATCTCCCCTCCTGATGTTGATTTTCCATTGTCTCCCATGATTTCAACTTCCGATGATTTGGATCCAGTAGTGTACATGGTGATTTATTCGGTAGGATTATTGGAGCCTAATCTTCTTACTCCTATCACGACCCTCAACATGTGTTCCTTCCTGAGTAATTATCTTCCATCCAGCAAAGATCTCTTGGAGTCCATGACTGAGTTTTGTCCCTTGACATGGTATCCTTCCAGAGAGTTATTCTCTTGGAAGCCATGATCAAGAAGCAACTACAAGCATAGTTTCTCTTCTCCATGGCAAGCTCGTTAAAAAATGAAACAAAGGCCTTGAGCATAGTTATTTTCCTATGTCAAGATCGTTAAAAAATGAAACAATCACCTCTCTTGAACCTTCTTTTCATCCACCCTTCTCCTTTTTCTCATCTAGTAGAGAAATTGGTGACAACCTCAAAGTCGGTGAATGAATTGAATCTTGGAGGGCATGTCTCTAGCCTTTTCTAATCATTCTGGAGTTAATCCACTAGATTTTCAAGATGGGGGCATACCGAGATTAGTCTTTGTTCTTTCTCGTGCTCATAAATACATGAGAATGCATCTGAGTAAACTTTTATCTCTTTTTCAGACCTGTATGGATACATGAAAAAGGAACCCCTTGGAGTCTCCTTTAAGCTCTTTTCAGACTCTCTAAACATGAAAATATTGTCAAGTGATCTTGCTTCCTTTTTGACTCATTAAAAGTTTTGAAAGGGCATCTTTCAAGTGATAATTTATCTCTTTTTCAGCCTCGTGAGACTAACATTACGAAAATGGACAACATTGGAGTCATCTTTAAGTTCTTTTCAGACTCTCTAAACATGAAAAGATTACCGAACGACCTTGTTCTCTTCACGCTCGTTAAAGTATTTGAAGAAAATGTCTGTTGAGTGATAATTTATCTCTTTTTCAGTCTCATCAGAATACTTTATGAAAAAGGAACTGAGAGAATTCTCTTTTAAGTGTTTTTCCAGACTCTATAATCATGAAAAACCTTTGAGTTTACCTTCTCTGTACTCGTTAAACCGTCATACATTGAAGGGCCCATATGGGATCGAACCCTTACTTCTTCCAGTTCGTTAAACAAAGGAAGAGGGAATTACCAAAGGTAAGTTATATTGAGCATCTGTTACCCTCCTCGAGCTCGTTAAATTAAAAAGAGGTACTCGTCTATCTGGATGGGGGAAAACTTGAAAGAAGCAAGCCAAGCAATTTTTGAGAACATTACCAATAACTCTTAGAGTCACCCTTGAATATGGCACTTTGTCTTTGTGCACATCTTAATCCGATGAACCTCTGCACTCAACCAATCTTCTGAGTTTTTCTTACTCCTTTGGGTCACCTGACGAAAGTCACAGTATCCACTACGTTATCGTGTTTTGGTCCATGTCATGTTTCTGTTGTTGTGCCTCAGTGTTCAAGGGAAGTATCCACCTCGAGAGTCAGCCATCACAAATATCTTGTCTCAATACCCGTGTCATTCCATGTTCATTTGATCTACCAATTAAATCTCTATGTCTGTTTAGTGTTGTTTATGGGGGATACATCAAGGCCCTCCTTCAACGAGTCTATTCCTGTCGACTTCAACACATTATCCAAGAACTAGACTTAGAAACTAGTTAGTACTTTGGGACCTGCATGCCTCAATGGAAAGCCTCCTCACGTTCAACAGTGGGTTTACATCATTGACCTCTAATCAGATGATTCCACGGATGTTTGAATTCATATCATCCATTCACATTCATTGGAATGTACTAGAGTACCTTGGGAATCATTGACATCAATGGTGATTTCCCTCGCGCTTGTTAACGGTTTACATCATTGACCGGTAATCAAGTGGTTTCTACCATGTTCGACATCAATACATCTATTCACATGGTTAGATTCATATTACATCAGGATCGGTAAGAAGACCCTGGGTTGAGTCATCACTCTTTTATGTACTTTGCCTAGGTTGCGAAGGGGTTTCTTTTGAACAATGACACATATACTGTTACATAGATCCACTTTGTATTGGTCGTGGCTATGTCTTGTCATCTCGTAGATCCACTGTGTATTATTCATGGCTACGATCAGTTCAGGTCATAGGAGTATAGATCCACATTGTATCCTCAGTGGCTATAACTTTTATCAATACAATTATGGATCCGCAGTGTATTTTATGGTGGCCATACCTTGCAAGTCTTTATCACCCAAGCATAGATATGCCTGCCTTGGGTTTGAAACATGTCATAATATTTGTTGGATGTTTTTGTGCAGCTTCTGTCAGGTTCTCTGTGTCTATACCCTTGATTGAAAGTCTACAAAGCATTTCAGCTATCATTTCTCGTCTTCTAACTTCATACTTTGGGGGGAAATCTGTTACACTTCAAAATTACTCACTTCGATAGTGTCGCAAGTGTCATCATTACAAGTGTCGCAAGTGTTTCATTTTGGTCGCAAGTGTCACAAATGTCAGAAAAAGCATACTTCCATAATTCCTATGTCGTGCTTATAACGACATCATAAGGACACTTAAAACACCTCAAACATTTGATTTGGAAGAAGCGGAATGGGTTAACAGGGTTATGAACCTCTTTCCATTTGAAAGAACCACTAAAAATTGAGTTTTAGAGGAGAATGCTCCCTTATACCACTTTTAGGAGTGATGGCACTCCCCTATACACTCATAGGGAGCATTATAACGCTCTGCCTACCCTTTTTGAGGATCATTTCTATTGTTAGGAGTGATTGCACTCCCCTATGCATTATTAGGGAGTGTTATAGCACTCTGATGCCCCTTTTGGGGGAGCGCTACCTGTTCTGGGCAAAAATTGGTTTGATGAGAAGAATGAGGAAAATATCTCTTCAATCTCTAAAGGTAGTTGGATTTGAATCCTTGGTCAATCCATGATCTTAGGGAATATCCCTAATTGAAGGAGGAAAATCCTCAACTTACCCCAAAGATATCTCAAGTGGTTGGGCCTCTCTAAACCTATATAAGAAGGCCCTCTCATGGTAAAATGGGGGAAGGATTCAAGGCATGAAACCTATGATCTCATAGGAAACACGCAATGAAGTGGAGGAGAATAATCAGTGAATTTATTGTCATTTTGATCATGGGTCTTTTGAGAAAGGGTTAGACAAGGAGGACTTGATGAAGTTGATGCACTCACATCTACGGTTGTAAGTTTCCTTCGTTGTTGTTCTCATCAATATAATATGCTTGGCCTATTTCTTTCTAGTTTGTGCTTAATCTCACATGAACTTGTCTCTAATAGATAGGTCTATTTCGAGCTAATATCAGTAGAGTAGGAAGTGGTTGTACTTTTTTTTGTCTACAGGGTTTATCGAGGATCGAAAGATTGGAGCTCAACTCGAACCATGCAGGGACAAACACCAGTAAAAGGTACTTATTTTCTCCTTCCTCCTCACACATTAGTTTATCTAGATCTGAAAGGAAGTCAGTGACCATGACAAGCATCTTCTGTCTTAAGAGTTAAGAATCTAGCTCTCAAGAAGAGATCTACTTATCCATAGGGAGATTTTCCTTCAACAACTTACCATACCATCACAAATATGAGTTGTATTCCTCCAATTAAGTTACATAGGGTGAAAGATGATTATCTGTTACACTTTGTGGCTAGCCAATTGACTGCAGGTGTCCACCTTTCCACCCTACCCCTGTGCCAATCCATGCTACCACTATGGAACCTCTCTCTCTCTCTCTCTCTCTTTGTTTCTTAACCATTTGTGAAGGACAATTCCCTTCACACCACTCTTGCTAGATATTTTCCCCATACCCACCTAGCTCAGGTCTCAATAAGGTTTTTTAGATACCTTCCCAATATCAAACTCACAGCCTTCTCATCTCAGATCAGGATTTTGGACTCTCCACACAAATTTTATATCTCAAGCTCTTTTTCCTTTACTATGTTTTTAAGCAGTTTCTTCCCTGCCTCGAGGATCTGAACTCTCTCTAGATTGGGTTCTCTCCTCTTCCCTTCAATCCCTACTACCTTGTCTTCCTCCTCGTGCGTCTCCTGCATGAAATATATGGAGGGAAGGTTCCCCACATGTCCTTCTTCCTTTTTTCAGAAGGAAAACATGCAGATTCAATATGGATGCAAGAATTGGTACCTTATGCTGACAGTTTATGTTATCTTAGCCAGACCTCCCATACCCTCATTCATTTGGGTGGGTGATTTTTCAACTACCATCCCTCTTCTCATTAACTACTTCTTCTTGAAATCAAGGAAATAACTTATTGTTTACAAATTAAGTGTTTCAACAAGGAATCTTGCGTCCTCTTGGCATGATGACCCTCTCTCTATGTTCCCTCACTCTTTCTTGTAGCGGTATTTGTTGATGTTTTATGATTCTCTGATATGATACTTATTTACTTATGATTAATCACAAGATTCACTTTGATACAACAATTATCATAGAATAAATATACACTAAAAACATCAACTATAACGATGCAGCGGAAGTAACAATATCTAGAAATATTAACCATGCACAGTAGACACAAGAGCACAACATAAGAACACAAGAGTTTATCCTAGGAAACCCAACCTTGGGAGAAAGCCCAACAACATTTTTATAGAAGAATTCATTCGAAGATATTACTAGTACATCACCATCAATAGCCAAAATACCATATAGAGAAGATCCTCCCCAAGGCTAGCATCACCAAGACCTAACACCTCAATAAGATCAATAAGAGAAACCAAGAATATCCTTCCCAGGTGTGGCACACTCATCAAGATACTAGAAACCTAGAAATAGAAAAATTACTAAAACTACAGTTGCAACTACCTTGTGCAAACCGTAGAAGGAGTTGTCTGACTATCCAAATGAAATAATATAGCCATGTATTTATACTAATTTGGGCACTTGTCTAGGTCTGACTTCTTATTTTGGGTCTTCAAATTACTTTTTTATTTTTTGTCTTTTACTGGTGGGGTTGAATTATCTTTTTGGGTCTTCAATTTTTTCATGGGGCTTTTTGATGCAGGAGCATCTCTCCAAGCCATCCATGCACCAGCCAGCCAACCAACTCAACACATGCATTCAATGAGGAAAGGCACAGCCCTTTCACGTTTTGAATTTGAATGTGAAGGCATTTAATATTGTAAGGTTGTTAGAGACATAGAGCCATGCCTATATGCAGGCTATAGTTAATAGAGGATCTTTATTGGTTGTAAGGCTACAATCTAGTTCTGATTCAGATTAGACAACCATTTATTGGTAATTCAATGTAATTAAATGAGAGTTGGTGAGGATGGAGGGGAGAGCTTGAAGAGCCCCCTCATGTAAAATATATTGGATCTTATTTTGTGCAGAATTTAGAATAGAGAAGAGAGCATAGAGAAGGAGCCGAGACTCTGTCAAAGTCTGAGCTCAGGAACACCTTGTAAAGGAGGCATTTGATATTAATACAAACCAGAGCAGTTTTTCCTGCATATTATCTGTGTTGTGTGAATGTCTATGTGTGTTCTATTTATGATATGAATGTATGTTGCAGATGTTCATTTACAGGGACAGATAGGTTCTGCTATATGTAGAGTTCTTTGATTTCAGGTTGGATTTCTTTGAGACTTCATGCCAAGAGGGTGTGACAGAACACTGCAGGTTTTGATAGTCAGTGCTTAGAGAGCACTTCTAATTCTGCAGAATTTGGAAAAGGATGTGCTAGGAGGGCACACCAAATGAAATCATTGACTCAGAGGAAGACCTCAAGGTTACTGAACACCTTGGAGGCAACACTGTGTAGAGAAAGACACAGTGGAAGAAAAAATCGCTGCGGGATTTTGCAAGAACTCTGCCAGGTGGGCAGTGAGTAGATGCACGGGTTGCATTGAGGAGGAACTCCATTGTGAGTTCAAGAATAAAACAAAGTCACTAAGGGAACTCTAGGGAAACTCTACCAGGAGGGCATTGAGTCAGTGTGTAGATAGAGCACAGAAGGAAAGAACTCTTTTGAGTTATGGAGTAGAATAAGAGTCCAAGGAAGGATCTTCACAGGGTTGTTGAACACCTTGCAGACTCAACAAGAATTTGCTTGAGCAAGAGAGTGCCAGGAGGGCATCATATTCTTCATCTGAGGGAGAAGGAAAAAGGGTGAATTCCCTTAGAGGTATGAGCAGCAGAAAAGCTAAGGACATATAGCACCTTCATGCATGTAGAGACTCTGCAAGGAGTGTAGGATTCGAGAATCTGTTCATGGGTTCAGAGCAAGCAAATTTCGGGAGGGACAGAGACCTACAAGAAGCATAGACGTCAAAGAATCCTTCAAGGATTCAAAGAGAATAAAGCTCAGGAGGGAGAGTGCATTTATGCCCAGGCCATAGCCGAGAGGTTGTAGAGGTCGAAAGGAGACCCTTTGGAGGGTTTGAGTCCAAGGAAGATCAGGAGGGAAAGCATCTTCAAGAATGCAGATAGAAGCTGTGAGTATAGGCTTCGTAATAGGGACAAAGGCCTAGGCCTTTGATAAGTTGAATTCTTCCAAGGTATAGGAAGAAATAGAGTGCTCACAAGGAGAGAGTACAACTTCCGTCATATTAGGTCGAAGAGGAGATCTGGACCATTGTAGGTTTACGTCCAGGTAGCCGTAGAAGGAGAGCGCTCAGGAGAAGAAGATCTAAGTCGTCAGATCTTGCACAAATTGTTGACCATCATTAGATATTGGAGAAGGTGTGCATGAGTAAATCTCACACATGCACTGAGTAGAGGCTCATCAAAGTCCCGAAACGACAGAAGCATTCAGGATTTCGAAGATTCAGGATTCGACATTTTGGGAATTCCAATGACAAGAGATCGGGCACTTCACAGTGAAAGTCTCGAAACAGCGAAAGCATTGTGACCATCGAATAGGAGGAAACGCAGTGGGTGGTCAAGGTCTTGGGAAAAATCCCAAAAGGATGCGAGTCGTCGATCCAGTTGGATCGTAGCCATTGGTTCAAGAGGGACACAGACCGAATTTTCGGCATTTTGGCATTCCAAGTACTGTGCATGCAAAGGGTAAGAGTTCAAAACTCTTGACTCTTGGGAATCCTGAAGGGATCAGAGCCGTGGATCTCCTGCAGGAGTGGAGTTTCGGCATTTTGGGATTTAGTACTTCGGCATTTCGGATACCGGGAGGTCAAAGGGTCAAGGAATTGGTCCAACGAGAATCGCAAAGTCCCGAAACGCAAAACTCTCAAAAGCGTTTGGAGGAATATCCGTAGACCAACCATTTAAGCACATTGGTATTTCAGATACTGAGAACTTGAAGGAGCAGAGGTTTTGCAACAGGGGTCAAGAAATCCTTAAACGAGATAACCCAAAAATGCTGAAGGAATAGCGACGGGCCATGAAATAGAGTTACGGGTTTTTCGGCATATCGGAGATCAGGATTTTGGAAATCCCGAGGACAAGGAATCCGGGCCTTTGGGAATGAAAACCCTAAAGTTGCAAAATATGACATAAATGAGAGTGAGGCTGCAGTTGCACCGGGTATCAAGATTTTGGAAATCGGAATTTTAGGGATCCTATAGCCAGAAAGTGGGATACTTGACATCAGAGGTCCCGAAATCGCGAAACGTGAAGAACCGGGGAAAAAAAATCCTTGGAGGAGAAAGCCAGGGATTGACATTTCGGAATACTGGGATTCACCATTTTGGGAATCCCGAAGACTAAGAGTCAGGGCTCATGGAGTCAAAAGTTTTGAAGAAGACTGTGATCATATGAAGAGTGGTCACATGGCCCAAGGGGCTAATTGCCATTGAGTGCTATTTCAGAAAATCAGCATTTCGGAGATCGGGAGATCGAGGAGTCAAGGACTCTCAACATCAGGACTCAAGGAGTCTTGGGAACTGTAATTATGTTTTTGGGAAAAATGTCCATAGACGTATACAGAGGCCGTGGGGAGATTTGAAGGACCTATGGATCAAGAGATTTTGAGGGTCTGATAGGGACTCGAAGGAGCCTCTTCGACTTAGAGGGGTTTCTGAACGATCCTTAGACCGGGAGGTCGCACAGAACTTGTTGAGGCAGGTGGGCATTTGTGCCAAGTGTGGTATTAGAGCTTGAATCTGTTTGTATATTTTAGGTAGAGAGAG
Source organism: Picea engelmannii (assembly GCA_009831015.1). Classification (NCBI taxonomy): domain Eukaryota; kingdom Viridiplantae; phylum Streptophyta; class Pinopsida; order Pinales; family Pinaceae; genus Picea; species Picea engelmannii. The sequence goes on from ML783716.1 coordinate 70,557, forward strand.
CAGGAAGGAAAAACTCTGGTACACATCATTTTGGTATCAGAGGTAGCTTGCAGAGACAGGAAGAGGAAGGTAGAGTACTAGAACTCTGTGGTGATTGTTTTCAGGTATGCAGCAGTCAAGAAGATAGTCAGAGGGTTGTATGAGAAAGATGGAAGCACTCAAAGTTGCAGAGTAACAGCAACAGGTTTTCCAAGAGGGCAGACAGGAATAGGAATATGGCTACTGAAGGCCATGGACGTGGTGGAAAGAAGATCCATCAGTAGCAGGAGAACGTTGTGAGAGATAAAGATATTGTCGAGATCAGAGTGAGGATGGATGAGCTAGCATTACGGATGCAAGATCAATATGGGTATATGAATGGCCCATGAAGACGAAGGCAAAGTGGCTGATTCAGAAATTGGTGGCCAAAAGACAACAAAGGATGTTAAAGGGATGGTTGAGGCACACTGAAAACCTCAACGGACCACAAGAGGAGATGGTTCAGGTATGTGAACTAGAGTCTGGGAGAAATCTCAGTGATGAGGATGAACAGAGATCACTAGATGATCTCAAGGACTGCCAATATGGTGGAACAAAAATTTCCAATTGCCAGGTGGGAAATGAGATGAGATCGCTGCGGGATCTCATAGACTGCCAAGAGGGAAGCAGAAAATTCCCACTTTTCCAGGTGGGCACAAGAAAAGAAGTGAGACTGTTTGAAATTCTCATGAACTCAGAGCTAAGTTCGGATCAACCAGAGGAGCTGATGGAGAAGGAGGATCAGAGGAATCTTCTGATCATTGGAGGAATTGAAATATTCCTTCCACTTAGATCAGTTGGGGATAAAACCTGTGTTGCAGATGTAGCAACCACAGAAGGATAACCAACAGAGACTGTCATGGATGAAGAAGTGGAGCAACGACTGATGATTGCCCAAGCAGGAGAAGGAAATGAGCATTCTGAGGAATGGCTCAAATTTTTCAACCAGGTAGATGAAACAGAGATGACTGCAGCATTGGAGCTTACAGTAGCAGAAGAAGAAAAAGAAGACTTCATGAGCTTTGATGATCTGTGGGAGCAGATTGAAACCCTGGAGATAAGGGTAGAGGTGCAGAGCATGCACATCCAACAGATGAGGTTGGAAACTGATGGAGGAGATTTCTAGGTTGAGGAGCAACTGGAAGAAGTTGGAGACATACCAGCAAGAGAGATGGTAGTAGCAGCACCATCAGATGAAGGGGCTGAATGATAGGTCAGTTAAGAGAAGACTGCAACATAGTGGACACTTAGTGCCACACAGGGAGAAATGATAGTTAAGTTGTCAAAGGGAGAAGCTGAACAACAACTTAGTGATATAACTGCAAAGCTGAACTTTGTAGTAGAGTGGACACTTAGTGCCACATAGGATGAAGAATATAGCATGAGAGATCATGGTGATCTGCCCATTTGCAGAAATAAATTGCAGTAGGGGAGATTGCATGAATAGAGCCAGCTGGGACAACAACTGGACGAAGTGATCAAAAAGATCAGGAAGCTGATGTTGAAGTCAGCACAAGAGACTGCCAATGATGATAAGTTGAGCAGAAGGGAGATAGCAGCAACATCAAGGAAACAACAACAACAACAGAGAGATGGAGCACGGAGACAGCTCCAAAGAGTTGTTTGGGATCCAGGAGGATTTCAACAACCAGGGTGGAGAGCTCATGAGTAGGAGCTCATGAATTTTGTAGCAAAGGAGTATGATGTAGGAGCATCTCTCCAAGCCAGCCATGCACCATCTAGCCAGCCAAATTAGCTCACGCATTCAATGAGGAAACGCGCAACCCTTTCATGTTTTAAATTTGAATGTGAATGCATTTAATATTATAAGGTTGTTAGAACCATAGAGCCATGCCTATATGAAGTCTGTAGTTAATAGAGGATCTTTAATGGTTGTAAGGCTGCAATCTAGCTCTGATTCAGACTAGACAACCATTTATTGGTAATTCAATGTAATTAAATGAGAGTTGGTGAGGATGGAGGGAAGAGCTCGAAGAGCCCCCTCATGTAAAAGATCTTGGATCTTATTTTGTGCAGAAGTTAGAATAGATAAGAGAGGAGAGAGAAGGAGCCGAGACTCTGTCAAAGTCTAATCTCAGGAACACCTTGTAAAGGAGGCATTTGATATTAATACAAACCATAGCAGTTTTTTCTGCATATTGTCTGTGTTGTGTGAATGTCTATGTGTGTTCTATTTATGCTGTGAATGTATGTTGTAGATGTGTGTTTATAGGGATAGATAGGTTCTACTATTTGTAGAGTTATTTGATTTTAGGTTGGAGTTCTTTGAGGCTTCATGCCAAGAGGGTGTGATAGAACACTGTGGGTTTTGATAGTCAGTGCTTAGAGAACACTTCCAATTCTACGAAATTTGGACAAGGATGTACTAGGAGGGCACACTAACTGAAATCATTGACTTAGAGGAAGATCTCAAGGTTGTTGAACACCTTGGAGGCAAGACTATGTAGAGAAAGACAGAGTGGAAGACATAATCATTGCGGATTTTGCAAGAACTCTGCCAGGTGGGCATTGAGTAGATGCACGGGTTGCATTGAGGAGGAACTCCATTGTGAATTCAAGAAGAAAAAAGAGTCAATGAGGGAACTCTGGGGAAACTCTGCCAGGAGGGCATTGAGTCAGTGTGCAGATAGAGCACAAAAGAAAAGAACTCTTTTGAGTTCTGGAGTAGAAGAAGAGTCCAAGGAAGGATCTTCACAGGGTTGTTGAACGCCCTGCAGATTCAGCAAGAAGTTGCTTGAGCAAGAGAGTTCCAAGAGGGCATCATATTCTTCATCTGAGGGAGAAGGAAAAAGGGTGAAGTCCCTTAGAGGTCTGAGAAGTAGATAAGCTCTAGACAAATAACACCTTCATGAATATAGAGACTCTGTAAGGAGTGTAGGAGTCAGGAATCTATTCATGGGTTCAAAGAAAGCAAAGTATGGGAGGGACAAAGACCTACAAGAAGCACGAAGGTTGAAGAATCCTTCAAGGATTCAAAGAGAATAAAGCTTAGGAGGGAGAGTACTTTTATGCACAGGCCATAGCTGAGAGGTTGCAGAGGCCGAAAGGAGACCCTTTGGAGGGTTTGAGTTCGAGGAAGCTCAGGAGGGAAAGCATCTTCAAGAACACAGACAGAAGCTGTGAGTACAAGCTTTGTAACAGGGACAAGGGCCAAGGCCTTTGATAAGTTGAATTCTTCAAGGTATAGGAAGAAATAGATCGCTCACAAGGAGAGAGTACAGTTGTCATCATATTAGGTCGAAGAGGAGATCTGGACCGTTGTAGGTTTACGTCCAAGTAGCGGCAGAAGGAGAGCGCCCAAGAGAAGAATATCTAAGCCATTAGATCTTGCACAGATCACTGACCGTTATCATATCTAGGAGAAGGTGTGCATGATTTAAGATCACACATGAGATGAGCAAAGGCTCGTCAAAGTCCCAAAATGGTAGAAGCATTCGGGATTTCGGAGATTCAGGATTCGACATTTCAGGAATTCTGATGACAAGAGATCGGGGTACTTCATAGTGAAAGTCCCGAAACAGTGAAAGCATCATGACCATCGAACAAGAGGACACGCGGAAAGTGCTCAAGGTCTTGAGAAAATTCTCGAAAGGATGCGAGCCATCGATCTAGTTGGATCTTATTCGTTGATTCAAGAGGGACACAGACTGAATTTTCGGTATTTTGGCACTCCGGGTACCGGGCATGTAAAGGGTAAGAGTTCAGAACTCTTGACTCTCGGGAATCCCAAAGGGATCAGAGTCATGGATCTCCCATAGGAGTGGAGTTTTAGCATTTCAGGATTCAGTACCTCGGAATTTCGGATACCGGGAGGTCGAAGGGTCAAGGAATTGGTCCAACGAGAATCATGAAGTCTTGAAATGCGAAACTCCAAAAAGTGTTCGGAGGAATAGACATAGACCAGGCATTTCGGCACATCAGTATTTCAGATACCAGGAACTCGAAGGAGTAGAGGCCTTGCAACAAGGGTTGTGAAATCCCGAAACGAGATAACCCGAAAATGCTGAAGGAATAGCAATGGGCCATGAAATAGAGTTACGGGTTTTTCATCATACCAGAGATTGGGATTTTGGAAATCCTGAGGACAAGGAATTCGGGCCTTTGGGAATGAAAACCTCGAAGTTGCAAAATATGACATAAAGGAGAGTGAGGCTGCGGTCACATCGGGTATCAGGATTTAAGAAATTGGCATTTCGAGGATCCTATAGCCAGGAAGTGGGATACTTGAAATTGGAGGTCCCGAAATCGTGAAACGCGAATAATCGGGGAAAAGAAATCCTTGGAGGAGAAAGCCAAGGATTGACATTTCGAAATATCTGGATTCGGCATTTCGGGAATCCCGAAGACTAAGAGTTGGGGCTCACGGAGTCGAAAGTTCTAAAGAAGACTGTGGTTATATGAAGAGTGATCACATGGACCAAAGATATGGCCCAGGGGGCTAATCACCATTGAGTGCTATTTCGGCAAATCGACATTTCAGAGACCAGGAGATCAAGGAGTCAAGGATTCTTGACATCAGGACTCAAGGAGTCCCGGGAACCAGAATTCATTTTTTAGGGAAAAGGTCCAAGGACGTATACAAAGGTCGTGGGGAGAGTTGAAGGACCTATGGATTGAGAAATTTTGAGGGTCCGATAGGGACTCGAAGGAGCCGCTTCAGCTCAGATGGGTTTCTGAATGATCCTTAAACTGTGAGGTCATGCAGAACCTGCTGAGACAGGGGAGCATCTACGGCACTTTTGTAATGGTGTAGATGGGTCTTCTTGTACTTTCTTATGGAGAATGACTTGCCTAAAGTTGTAAATATTCAACACTTCCTCTCAATGATGGAGGCATTCTCCATACTTGGATTTATTCTATCATAGAAAGGTTGTCTTCATAATCCATGTTGATGATCAATCTCCATATAATTGTTTCTAGCACCTTGGGTCTCAATGAAGACCACACTTGGACCATTTACTTTTGTAAGCACACCCTTTTGAGTGAATGTCACCGTAGGTAAACCCGTGTGAGTGAATCTTCCATTCTCTATTGGTTAAACCACCAATCCTAGGAGAGTGACATCCGATGCTATCTGACACGTAGAATCACGTCAAGCACCTCAAGTCCACAAGTAAACACTTGTATGTAAGGACTACTCCTGGACCACAGGTACACCCTTGTGAATATCTGCCCTATGCTACAAATCATCAACATTCCCTCTCAGTGGGGAATACTTTATGCATCATGCATCATACTTGGCCACTCATCATAGTAAATCTCTGTGAATCAACTCATCATTCTCCCAAGGTCGCAAAGACCTATCTGGGTCACACAAACTTATCCAATATCATACAGACCTATATGAGGTCACACGGACCTGACTGGGTCACACAAACCTATCTGGGTCACATAGACCTATATAGCTCACACATACCCATCTTAGGAGAATGGATATGGGGTCACACAGACCGATCTGATGCTACTAGAATGTCAACAATCTACTCATTTGTGTGATGGAATATGATTGCTCCATTTGCACCATGTCTTGGATGAAGTCCTGCAAGAAGCCTCTGAAACTACACCATTTCACGACTCACATCACTGGATACGATATAATCTACCTCTGTTGTATTAATTTCTATAGAAGTATGCTTCCTTCTAAGCCAAGAAGCATGTCTAATCTAGTGTAATACCCATTGGTTCTCTTTCTGTCTACCATACTTCCTTTCTAGTTAGAATCTATATATCTCGAGAGCTTCACCCCATCATGTGAGACATATCATGTCCAACTATACCACACATGTACATGCTTTGTTGCAACCCAATGGTAGTGTATCATATCTACCATAAAATGGCTTAAGGTGAATAGAAAGTGTCTAGACTGGTGTTAACCAGGTACATCAAGGATCCAATCAATTTTCTGTACATCATGGGATCCACCAAATATGAATATGAAGTAGAATCACTCAAATTATTTATATTTTTCATTATAGGTGTAGTCATGGACTTGCAATCCATCATATCTAATTTCATCAGTATCCCCTGAATGAGGAAGATCTCATTTGATCTCGTCACACGTCTAATCCCAAGATTATATTCGGATAGGATCCTCCATACCAAACTTTGAGGCCAACTCCCTTTATCACTAGAGTAATTCATGTTATTCAATATGCCTCACTAGTTTCTCCCTCTATGATTGTAGCAATATATCCATATCGAGTCCTCCTAACTAGTTTCCTCCTCTGTCACTGTAGCAATATATACTAAAACAAGTGTATCCTCCTAGGAGATCTCACATCTCCTTGAATCCTCCTCAAATCATGACACATGTCTGTGAGTCCTCGAAGATGTCTCTCTCTCACTTGGATATGAGGGGGAACTCCCTATAAATGATTGGCTCTCCCTTTGATCCAAATGTTTTTCTATGATATTAGGCTTAGTCTAAGTCTGCATCATTCTTCGTTAAGACAAAGCTCATCAAGTATCCATCGATCTGGAGTACCATGCTCCCTTTGAAACATGACTCCCTTTGAGTCTGTACAATCTATGGAGCCCTATTCTCCCTCTACATCTCTTGATCTCCTATGAAGTTTGATATCTAATGAAGTATCTATTGAGCACTCAACAAACGCACTCAACACACCCTAAAAAATTCTATGACCATTTCCTTTTTGGGTACCACTCGATCCTTTGCATTGTCTGTTTTTACTTCAGTGTGAAATTGATGCCTTCACTTATCTTTTTGTGTCATGTTTGAATTGTTTAAATTTTTCTTGAACATACAACAAAGAATCATCTTAACTCTAAAAGGGACTTAAAACTACTTAAGGAATCGACAATCTGAATTTTTTCCCGACTCGCTTAGGAAGATTCAACATTGGTAAGAGTTAAAGGTCACAAAAAAACACTTGAGAAGTTCAAATAGCCAAGTGCCGATTTTCAATGATGTCGGTGGAAAGAAGTATTTATTTTCTACGAATGACATCTAGCGAGAATATCACTGAAGACCTATCCGTTTCGACTTCGGCAGGAAAATGAAAAGTGAGTGTCGAATGGTATCACCGACCGCCGACCCCCGATACGTTTTCGACGTCGGAGAGTTACAACGTGATAATCCGCAAAGAAGTTATACATTAATTTTACATTTTTTGTCGACGCCATCCAACCATCAATAGCCATGGTACCTAGTCCTTGTTGTGCCTTTGATGTGTGTGAAGTCCCCAAGCCTAATCCTGACCCACTAGTTAGAGGCTTAATTTTATGTTTAAATATTTTAATGGCCCCGGGTTAATAACGCCACTTTAACATCAATTGATATTGGAATCTTTAAAGGGGAAAGATATCGATAAATTTACAATGCAACAATAAAGATTATAAAATCATATAAGTTGCGTGAAATCTTAGATAAGAGAACACGGTTAATATGCATCCAAAAGGGGACGTGATACATTCAAAACACTTCTGAATTTTCATATTAAAATCTCCTGCCGAGCCCATATTACATACAAGAAAGCAATGTCGACACCATGACCAATCGGCCCGGTTACAGTGAAAATACAAACATATTTACAACAAAAGAGCACAAGGAAAATTGTCAAGTGATAATTTGGAGAATGAAAAGCAAGAGGTCGCCCATTATGCATCTCTTGCACACAGGCCTTCTCTTGGATTGTTACTCGCACTGTGCACTGTGTCCTTTTCTCCTCCCCGGTTCATCTGTTGCACCTCGCGCAACTGCACAATTGTATCTTGTGCTTCTCAAAGCCATCTCTGCAGCCAAACTGTGCTTCTTGTGTGACTCTGCAATGATGATACCGCCTGGTCTTTTGCCGCTAGCTGCCACCGTAACTCTCTATTTTCTTGGTAGATTTCAATTATGGAAATTTGGTCTCGCTCTAACTACTAAATGGGACTCTTAAAAGAAGAACCTGGTGCTTTCGCCCTTCCCTTTCACCTCCCGCTTCCTCTATTTATGGTCCCAATGAGTTCCATCTAGACAGTATGCTTTGTAAAATCCTAAATAGTTGGATGCACACTCAGCTCAGCTAGGAGGCGGTCTCCTTCCCGTTTTCCCTTATCTTTCCTAGGACTTACCCTTTTCCATGGTATCTTCTCCTCTGAGGGCGCGGACCCCGAAATATGTCTTTTATATGTACTTCTCTCCATCCCCATCTCCGCTTGATACATTGACACCGTTCCCAAGTGAAGGCCAATGCCTTCTGTCAAAGCTTTGGAAACTTTGGGAGCCAATAAGAAACAATCCCAAGTGCGTTGAGGCTTGGACCTAGCACTATGACTATCTCGCAAACCCTGTCCCCGATTTAAAGGGGATCCCATGATACAAACAACATAGTCTCTTAAGTGTCTGCGGGTGGCAAAAAACTACTACATAGAGTTTCGCTAGAGTTAAACTGGAAAGACCAGCGTTGCGAATGTAGAAATTTGGTGTATGCATAGAATTCTCTGTAGAACAAATAGAATTTATAGCGGAGTAGGGAAGCAAGATAGAGCATGCCAAAGAAAAACTCACACCTTGCAACGGGATGTCTTGAATAATTAATGCATCACAACTTCTCAACGGATGCAATCCAGAACGCATAAAGCATCATCGATCGGAGTTATAGGGAATATTCGGTACGATCACCCTAATCTCTTTAAAAGTCCCAACTCTCATTATTAACGAATGATGGTTGACATGCTTCATGATACAAATTCGGGAGGAATAATGTGCATCAACTTGAGGCATTTAACAACCTCCTTATTATGAAATTCAACCTTTTTGAATGTACGCACACACGCTTGACTCTGGCATCCTTTCCCAGCCCCAAAGGTCGAGCGACCACTATGACGGTTTTTATGCTCATGTCCGTCGTACTTGATTTTTCCACTCTATGGCACGCTGATATAACTCATTTAAACTAAATAGGAGCGATGGCTCGGGCTAGGTCATCATAGGTCATTCAAATATCGACTGGGATCACGTAAGTATTAAAGGATTGAGAATAGCAAGCTACATAGGTACGCAATAGTTTATTCTGTTTGTTTATGTTTTATCATTAGATTTCTTAATCGCTAAACTACCTCTACCTTGATTACAGGAAAAATTCTCCTGACTACCGAATAGAGATCGCCCCTTGGCCTCATCGAAGAACTCAAAAGAAACACCAAAGTTGGATCACCAGAGTAATGAATTATCTTGGGCTCCCCAAGTTCGACACCCTCGACAAGTTTGTCGACCTGAGCGACATAGTCAAGTTTCTTGCAGAACAAGACTCGTTATGGACCGAAGAACTCACAAAGATGGCCAATGCGAAGCCAGGGCAAGTGAAACAATTCACATAACACCTAATCAGTGCTTGAACCATGCTACAATAGTTGAACTTTAGTCTAGTAAAGTACCAGGCACATGCAGAAAACATCAGGGGAACATATGCGGCTCCGATGGAACAACACAGATTTCCATGGGCCCAAAATTGTGAAGAACTATTTATTAGTTGGTCTGAATATGAAAGAAGTCACCCTTTTCAAGAGACATCTCAGGTGGAATTCTAGATGATAGTGCCACGTGGCACTTTTTGTTTGGCCCAAACTGTATTTAGCCGTTAATTACAATTAAACTTTATATTATAAATAAAGGCATCGACAATGAACCAAAGGTTGATGATTGTTGTAAGAACTCTTTCTTTTTGGTTATTAAGAATTATTTTGAGACTGCTATGAATTGAGAATTCCTTCTGGACCAAAGACAAACTATTTTCATCAGATGCATGGATTGGACTTGGAGAAGAACTACTTCCTATCTTGTTTCATGAATGATGTAGTAATGAGTAAGAGAAATTAATTATGTTGTCAAGTTATTTGGTGCAATGTCTTGATGTTCTTTTCTTTCATGATGGAGATAAAGCATTGTGTTATTATGTGATGTATGGTTATGGTAGATGAATTATTTGTCTTTCCATTATCTTGTTACATATGTGATTTCTTTACGATAGTTAGTTTCTCAGACAACAATTGGATGCTGACGTGGTTAATGTATTAGTACTAGGCCCGTGGTATAGAGTAATTGTCTGCATGTTGAGCAACAGGTTATCCCAAGATTAACCTCTTCCCCAGTAGTTGAAACTTAATCCTGTTAATCATAAATTTGGTTTATGCTAGCTTGCATCCCTCATATCAACCCCACCCAAGAGAAAATACAGAAGAAAATATTCCTGACTGAAGGAAGATCCTTCACAAATAAACACAAAGCCCATCGATAAATTGGTTGGATCACAAGATATGAAGAACCATTCCATTTTAAACACTGCTAAGTCTAATTGGGCCTCGGTGGCAGGTTTGGTTCCTACTGCTAATTCAAGGGATTTAGGACTCATCAACAGAATTCACGCTAGAAGGAGGGCCTGAGAATGAATGGTTGAATATATATTTTATCTATTACTTCAAACAACCTATAGATTCGTAACAACCCACATGCATGGTTAGTCTGTCACAAGACAACCCACACATGTTGAGTATTCCCAAAATGGATAAATCACCCTAGCCCGAGGAAGAACATTTTCACGCTAAAATACCTTACACCCTTCCTCACGAGGAAGTGAATCAATTTAGGAGAATCACTAGAGCCTATGCCCGACAGATTGGTGCATTGTCCTTATCTCCCATACTTCCTCAAAGAAAAAAACAAAGCAGATTAGTGCTCAGCACTCTTGACGAAGTTTTCGTACACTCCGTAGAAGACTTAATAGATTTCACAATTACCGAAATCCAAGAACCTCTTGATATGATACCCGAAATGCCAGCCACCGACGTCTCTGAGCAAAACAAATTTTCAGAAGAAGAAGAGTTCAACTTAGATTCTGAAGATATGGAAGATAATAATGACCATGAAGAAGAAAGAGAAATCCCACTTCAGAACAACCAACCTTGGTTGGCCGGAGACGCGGTAGTTGTCCTTGGATGAGTACATAATATTCCTCGGCACCCAGAGAAGCTTCTCCCCAAGTACAATCCTGAAACTTCAGGTTTACCTGAAGATCATATCAAGAATTTCATACTTGCGATCAAACTTATGAACATTCAACATGAAGACATAGTCTACAGACTTTTTCCCTACACGTTTGAAATTCAGCTTCCATGTGGTATTTTAACTTGCCAGTAGGATCTATAACCAGTTGGACTAAGGTCCAGAAAGATTTTCTAGATAAATTTGCAGAAGAAACTACTAGGGGAGATATGATGTCTGAGTTGTTCGCAACCACCATGAGTCCGAAAGAAAGGGTCAAATATTTCAATCAGAGATTCACGACCATCTTAAACAAATTACAGCCCATGGTGAAACCAACTCAAGAGTTACAGATCGAGATTTACGCCAACGCGCTCCCAACCTCTATTTCTATGTTTGTAAAAAGAGTTGCTAAGAAAACCATGGTGGAAAATATTGAGGAGGCCAATACAATAGAATTCCAGATGAAATGATGTAAATAGGGCTAGGTCTCTCTAGTAAATAAAGAAACCCAGCCCCCTCCCAAGAGAGGACTCTTTTTGACTAGACCACCGGGGAAACCGATCGAACAAACTCTCGATAAGGGTAATGGAGATATAGAATATCTACAATTCATGGTTAAGAAATTATCAAACAATATCATAGACAAAAAGAGAGGTGCAAGAGAGGGAAACCAAGGCCAAAGTCCCTATAATAATTTCTTTAAAAGAAACCAACCTTTCAAAGAAATTAAACCTCCCCCAGCCAACTTAAATATTGATCTAGGAAATGTCACTTCTGATTCTTTCTATACTTATCACTAGGAAAACCACTATGAAAGAGACTACCCTCAATGGGTACACACCATGAATTTGATGGCCAATCAATTCCTAGATGAGGTCTCCCTATCCGAACAACCAAGCAGTTCGGTTATGAATATTTATGATCGGGAAGAGACTGATCCACCATGAGACACATCCATCCTGATATGGGATCTTGACCTGATCATACCTTCCGATGATCTGTTTGAGTCTCGAGAAAAACCCATGGAAGTTTCAGTGATACAGACTCGCAGCAAGGGGCCACCCGACTTGAAAGATACTGACATCGCCCAGGCCTCGAAGAGTAACACAACTCTCGATCACTCGAAAACACCTTTCGCCTCTGGTAAAAATCCTATAATCATTCATACCTGGGAATTCCCCAAACCAGATTACAACGTAGTCAAATATTTGAATAAGCTTAAAGCTAATATATCTGTTATGGACATATGTAGGATTCCTAAGTAGAAGGAATTTTTGTTGCAAGCTTTGGGCTCAATAGAAGATCCGATGATGGGCAATGTTCAGAAGAGAAATCTATCCCCAACGGATCTAGTAAGCAAGCCAACCATAAATACCTACTTGGGAGATAGGAAGGAAAATCCTTTTGTCCCACCTTTCCTTTTAATGTTTGAAGTCTTCAATCGAAATCTTCACAATTGTTTGGTGGATTCCAGGGTGTCTTCTAATGTGATTCCCTTGGCCATTTGTAATAAATTAGGTGTCTTCCCTCTCAAAAGTGATAAGCATGTCATACAACTACATAGGACCCAGGTCAAGGTCATAGGAGAACTCAAATATTTGATGATCAGGATAGAGACACATCCTAATTTCATGCAAGTGATTGACATCATTGTGGTGGATATCCTAGAGGCATATGGGCTACTACTGAGCTGAGATTGGTCTGAAAAGATAAATGGGTATTTCAACACAGACTGGGCACACCTTTGGCTACCACTGAAGGGATACAAGAACATGATAAAAATCAACAGGGAGAGATATCTGAAGCATACGATCACTGATTTAGAAGCCCTTAACAAACCCTCGTCCACATATTTCCCCATACTAGGAAATTATTCCTGCAACTCCTACTTTGGAAACTTCACTCCCCTCTTATCCGATATTATCCTTACCCAAAACTCCAAAATGATTTTTTAGGATGAATCATTGATGCTGATAGGAGACTCTCCTGTCAAAACCCCGTGCTATTACTTGTGAAAGAAAAGGTCCGAGAACAAAACATGAATGAGGGAAGCGAATGGAGTGATTCTCGTTCACAAACTTGGACCCTCTATTTTGATGGATCTAAATCACAAGAAGGGTCAGGAGAAGGGTTCATCCTCATCAATCATAAAGGTAAACATCATTTCTTATCCTATAGACTAGAATTTGAATGTACCAACAACACTGATGAGTATGAAGCTCTAGTACAAGGGCTAAAGAAATCCATAGATCTAGATGTCAAAGAATTGAAAGTTTTCGGAGATTCTGAAATTATTGTTAGACAAGTGAGAAATACTATACATTGCAATTCACCTCATCTTAAGAAATACCAGCAGGAGGTTCATAGGTTAATAGAGCGCTTTGAGGCTTTCAATATCACTACGATTCCCAGGGAAAAGAATATTCTTGTTGACTCCTTAGCCACAACCACTTCCAAACTATCTCCTTTAGAATATTATGAAGCCCGTTGATTCACTGCAGAGATGCTCTACAAACCATCAGTACCTAATAACATTTCTAATTGGAAAGTCTTTGAAGGAGACAAATAGATTATTCGCAAGATTATTTCTAATTGAAGTCTTGGAAAGTCAAGAGTGAACTTCCTCACAAAATTGATTTTCCCGAAAAAGTATTGCATAGATTTCTTGTTAGGGGGTAATGGGAGTTGAGATATAGCCTTAATCCTTTCCGGTTCTATGAAAATACCTTCTTGAGATATAATATGACCTAACATCTTGCGAATAATCTTTTTCTGAAATCATCAAACCTTTACAAAAGATTATTCGCAAGGATGCTGAATTTAAGTGGGATGATGAGAGAAAAAATGCTTTCAACGATATTAAAGCTGTATCAGGCCTCAATATTGTGAAGTCTTGATTTCAATAGAGACTTTTCCATTTACACTTTTGACTCCGACCAATCATTAGCTGTAGTTTTGACTCAGAAGGATGATGACAACAATGAAGCCCCTGTGTCATTTATGAGTACTAATCTTCAAGGAGTTGAGCTCAATTATTCTGTTGTAGACAAACAGGCCTACGTGGTTTATAAGGTAGTAAAACATTTTAGGTCTTACATACTCAAGAATCACACTAAAGTAATTGTGCCACACCCTACAGTTCGATCCTTGTTTACCCAACAAGAAATGGGGGAAAGAAGAGGGAACTGGATGGCAGTAGTCCAAGAATTTGATCTAGACATAAATCCTGCCAAACTAGTAAAAGGACAAGGTTTATGCAAGCTTGCAACCGAAGCCTGGGATCAAGTAATGAAAGATTATGGATGGGAGAACGAAATATAACTATGGTGCGGTGAAGAAACATACGTCTCCCCAGGAAAAGATTCATGGTACAAGGATTTTACCTATGTTCTACATCATGGGACTTATCCTGAGAACGTCAACCCTAGGGAAAGGAGAGCCATGAGATTAAAATATGCATAGTATCACCTTATAAATCGGTGCTCTTATGGATCAATTATGATGGGGTACTATTAAGATGTCTCGAATGAGAAGACGTAGAGAAAGTGCTAAAATAACTCCATGATGGCCCTGTTACACATCGAAATTACTCACTTTGATAGTGTCGCAAGTGTCGTCATTACAAAGGTTGCAGGTGTCGCATTTTGCTCACAAGGTTGCAAGTGTCGCATGTTGCTCAAAAGTTCAAAGAAAGCATGTTTCCATGACGCCTATGTCATGCCTATAACGACATGAGAAGGACACTTGAAACACCTCAAACATCTGATTTGGAAGAGGAGAAATGAGTCAACAGGCTTGCAAACCTTTTGCCACCTGAAAGCACCTCAAAAACTGAGTTTTTGGAGAGGAGAGCTCCCCCTTACACTATCTCGGAGCGCCGACGCTTCCCATACACTGTCAGGGAGCGTTATAACGCTCCCTGGCCCTTTTAAGGGAGCGCTATAGATTTTGAGAGCGTTGGCGCCCCCTAAAGCTTACTAGGGAGCGCTACAACGCTTTGATGGCCCTTTTGAGGGAGCGCTACCTATTATGGGTGGTTGTTAAGCTGTTGAGAAGAATGGGGGAAGCATATTTTCATTCTTGGAAAGCAGTTGAGCTCGAATCCTTAGTCCAACCATGATCCTAGGGCAGATCCTCAACTGAAGGAGGAAAATCCTCACCTTCCCCAAGGATATCTCAAGTGGTTAGAGCCTCTCCAAGGCTATATAAACAAGCTTTCTAATGGTGAAAGGGGGAACAGAAAGAGAGAATCATACCAAACTTATGATCTCATGAGTGGTATGGACTGCAAATTGAAGAATGACATCAAAATTATGATCTCATAAGTGGTGTTGGAGTTGATAGGGGGAAGAACTGAACATATGAAACTTATGATCTTGGAAGAAACTGACAGTCAGCCAAAGAGAAGTGATCAGTGAAGCTGCTGCCATCCAGGTTGCGGATCTTTCAGGCAAGGGTTGGACGAAGAGGACTTGACGAAGCTGTTGCATTCGCATCTATGATTGTAAGTACTGCTGTCGTTATTCTCATTAATATGACAAGCTTGGCCTGTTTATTTCTAGTTTTTGTCTGATGTTACATGAACTTATCATTCGTTGATAGATCTGTTTTCAAGCTAATGTCAATAGAGTAGGAAGTGGTCGTATCTTGTTTTGTCCACAAACCTCAGTGAGGAGCAAAAGGATTGGAGCGCAACTCAGAGCGTGCAGGGACAAACGTCGATTAAAAGGTACTTCTGTTATTCTCCCTTCTCATGCATTAGGCTTAGATAGGTTTGAAAGGAAGTCAGTGTCCACGTTAAGCATTTTTCTGTCTAGGGTTAAGGTCAAGCTCTAGAGGTCGATCTACTTGTCCGCAGGCAGATT
>ML783716.1:91481-118979 GCA_009831015.1 Picea engelmannii
AATGGTGATCTCCCTCGCACTTGTTAACGGTTCACACCATTGACCGGTAATCAAGTGGTTTCTGCCATGTTCGACATCAGGACATCTATTCGCATGGTCAGATTCGTACCATATTGGGATTGGTAAGAAGACCCTGGGTTGAGTAATCACTTTGATATATGCTTTGCCCAGGTTGCGAAGGAGTTTTTTTGGACAAAGAACACATGCATTGTTACATAGATCCACTTTGTATTGGTCATGGCTATGTCTTTTCATCTCGTAGATCCATTGTGTATTCTTCGTGGCTATGATCAGTTCATGTCATTAGAGTATATATCCACAGTGTATCTTTGGTGGCTATACCTTTTACCAATACAATTATGGATCCGCAGTGTATATTATGGTGGCCATATCTCAAATCTTGATCACCCAAGCATAGGTATGCCTGCCTTGGGTTTTGAAATATGTCATGATATTTGTTGGATGTTTGTGTGCAGTTTCTGTCAGGTTCTCCGAGTCTATACCCTTGCTTGAACGTCTGCAAAGTATTTCAGTCATCAGTTCCTATCTTCTAACTTCATACTTTGGGGGGCAATCTGTTACACATCGAAATTACTCACTTTGATAGTGTCGCAAGTGTCGTCATTACAAATGTTGCAGGTGTCGCATTTTTCTCACAAGGTTGCAAGTGTCGTATGTTGCTCAAAAGTTCAAAGAAAGCATGTTTCCATGACGCCTATGTCGTGCCTATAACGACATGAGAAGGACACTTGAAACACCTCAAACATCTGATTTGGAAGAGGAGAAATGAGTCAACAGGCTTGCAAACCTTTTTCCACCTGAAAGCACCTCAAAAACTGAGTTTTTGGAGAGGAGCGCTCCCCCTTACACTATCTCGGAGCACGGGCGCTTCCCATACACTGTCAGGGAGCGTTATAATGCTCCCTGGCCCTTTTAAAGGAGCGCTATATATTTTGAGAGCGCTGGCGCCCCCTAAAGATTAGTAGGGAGTGCTACAACGCTTTGATGGCCCTTTTGAGGGAGCGCTACCTATTCTAGGCGGTTGTTAAGCTGTTGAGATGAATGGGGGAAGCATCTTTTCATTCTTGGAAAGAAGTTGAGCTCGAATCCTTAGTCCAACCATGATCCTAGGGCAGATCCTCAACTGAAGGAGGAAAATCCTCACCTTCCTCAAGGATATCTCAAGTGGTTAGAGCCTCTCCAAGGCTATATAAACAAGCTTTCTAATGGTGAAAGGGGGAACAGAAAGAGAGAATCATACCAAAATTATGATCTCATGAGTGGTATGGACTGCAAATTGAAGAATGACATCAAACTTATGATATCATAAGTGGTGTTGGAGTTGATAGGGAGAAGAACTGAACATATGAAACTTATGATCTTGGAGGAAAATGATAGTTAGCCAAAGAGAAGTGATCAGTGAAGCTGCCGCCATTCAGGTTGCGGATCTTTCAGGCAAGGGTCGGACGAAGAGGACTTGACGACGCTGTCACATTCGCATCTACGATTGTAAGTACTGCTATCGTTATTCTCATTAATATGACAAGATTGGCATGTTTCTTTCTAGTTTGTGTCTGATGTTACATGAAATTATCATTCGTTGATAGATCTGTTTTCAAGCTAATGTCAATAGAGTAGGAAGTTGTCGTATCTTGTTTTGTCCACAGACCTTAGCGAGGAGCAAAAGGATTGGAGCGCAACTCAAAGCGTGTAGGGACAAACGTCGATTAAAAGGTACTTCTGTTATTCTCCCTTCTCATGCATTAGGCTTAGATAGGTTTGAAAGGAAGTCAGTGTCCACGTTAAGCATTTTTCTGTCTAGGGTTAAGGTCAAGCTCTAGAGGTCGATCTAATTGTTCGCAGGTAGATTTTCCTACAACAGGCCCCTCCAGAGGACATTTTGCAGGGAACACCACCACTCAAAAGATTTTGAGATTCAGCTATTACTGGCCCACCCTGTTCAAAGATGCTCACACTTACGCTAGAAATTGTAATAATTTTCAAATAAGCACTTTAAAGGAGAAAAGGGCAGCATATCCACTCCAACCTATGGCTATCTCTAGGCCTTTTGAGCAGTGGGGGTTGGATATTATAAGAGAAATTACACCAAAATCCTTGAAAATGCACAAGTACATTCTTACTGCCACCGACTATTTCAAAAAATGGGTAGAGTCCATCCCACTGACTCATGTAAACAAGAAGATAGTAATCCAGTTCATAGAACTACAACTGATCACAAGGTTTAGTGTCCCCTCTATTCTAGTCTTTGATAACGCAGCTTAATTTTATTCTACCCTATTGACAGAGTTCACTCTGGAAAAAAGAATCATAACCAAGTACTCTACGAATTATTACCCTCAAGGAAACAATGTGGTGGAATCAACTAATAAAAACCTGGTAAGGATATTAAAAAAGACGATTATAGATAACCAAATAAACTGGCATAATCTACTTCATAATTCTCTATGGGTCGATAGGGTCACACCCAAAAAAGCTATAGGAAATTCCCCTTACTTTTTGGTCTATTGGAAAGAAGCCATCCTCTCAAATGAGCTCTATCTTCCATCTCTCTAATTGGCCCAAGATTCCAATGAAGGACCCTCATCGACCATGCAACAAAGAATCAACACTATGCTCATGCTGGAAGAAGAAAGAGAAAAGGATAAATCAAAATTAGTAGCTCATCAACAAATAGTGAAGAGATGGTTTGATAGGCATAAGGCTAAGGAAAAGAACTTTGAAATAGGAGACTTAGTCCTAAAGTGGGACAGGGCAAATGAACCAAAAGGGAAGCATTCCAAGTTTCAGAGCCTATGGCTTGAACCTTTCCAGGTGGCTGAGAATATCGGGGCAGACACCTATCGGTTGCAGAATCTAAAAGGGGAACCTGATGCCCTCCCAGTAAATGGCCAAGCCCCGAAACAATACTTCCAATAAGAAAATAAATAAAAGATAAAAATAAATAATAATATATGTATATATAAATAAATATGTGTGCTTTATGTTCTTTGTTTGTTTCTTTTTGTTCTGGATTTCTGTTATTTTGAAGGTATGTCTGGAAAAATGATGGTTAGCCTTAAAAAATCAAGCAAGGTGGAAAACTCTATTTCTAACTCATCGCTCACTTTCAAACACCGGACGCATCGAAAAACTTGCGGTCACTTAGGGGAACCCTCTATCTAACCCGAGCAAATGAATAGCTTTGAACAAATGTCAGAAATGTCTACTTTGTGGTTCAGTAATACCTCAAGGGAAATGAAGGAGGAAAAAAGATTATGCATTCACCCAGTGAATCTCCATTTTTCGAGAACTCAACAAACGCACTAAACACACCCTAAAAAAGTCTATGACCATTTCCTTTTTGGGTACCACTCGATCCTTTTCACTGTATGTTTTCACTTCAGTATGAAACTGATGCCTTCACTTATCTTTTTGTGTCATGTTTGAATTGTTTAAATTTTTCTTGAACATACAACAAAGAATCATCTTAACTCTAAAAGGGACTTAACAACTACTTAAGGAATCAACAATCTAAATTTTTTCTCGACTCGCTTAGGAAGATTCGACATCGGTAAGAGTTAAAGGTCATGAAAAAATGCTTGATAAGTTCAAATAGTCGAGCGTTGATTTTCATCGGAGTCGGTGGACGGAAGTCTTTATATTCTACGAATGACATTTGGCAAGAATATCGCTGAAGACCGATCTGTTTTGGCTTTAGCAGGAAAATGAAAAGTGAGGGTTGAATGGTATCGCCGATCGCCAACCCCCGATACAATTTTGGTGTTGGAGAGTTACAACGTGATAATCCACAAAGAAGTTATACATTAATTTTATGTTTTTTCCCAACGCCATCCAAGCACCGACAACCATGGTACCTAGTCCTTGTTGTGCCTTCGATGCAGGTGAAGTCCCCAAGCCTAATCCTTACCCACCAGTCGGAGGCTTAATTTTATGTTTAAATATTTTAATGACCACGGGTTAATAACGCCACGTTAACATCAATCAATATCAGAATCTTTAAAGGGGAAACATATCGATAAATTTACAATGAAACAATAACGATTACAAAATCCCATAATTTGTGCGAAAGATTAGATAAGAGAGCACGGTTAATATGCATCCAAAAGGGAATGTGATACATTCAAAACACTTTCAAATTTTCATATTAAAATCTCCCGCTGAGCCCTGATTACATACAAGTAAGAAACATCGACACCATGACCAACCGGCCCAATTACAGTGAAAACACAAACATCTTTACAACAAAAGAGCACAAGGAAAATTGTCAGGCGGTACTTCGGAGAATGCAAAGCAAGGGGTCACCCATTATGCATCTCCTGTGCATAGGCCTTCTCTGGGATTGTTACTCACACCACGCACTGTGTCCTTTTCTCCTCCCCAGGTCATTCGCTGCACCTCATGCAATTGCACAATTGTATATTGTTCTTCTTAAGCCGTCTCTACAGCCAAACTGTGCTTCCTGTGTGACTCTGTGATGATGATACCTCTTGGTCTTTTGCCTCCAGCTGACACCGTAAATCTCTATTTTCTTGGTAGATTTTGGCTATGGAAATTTGGTCCCGCTCTAACTACTGAATGGGACTCTTAAAAGAAGAACTTGGTTCTTTCACCCTTCCATTTCACCTATTGCCTCCTCTATTTATGGTCCTGATGGGTTCCATCCAATCAATATGCTTCGTAAAATCCTCAATAGTTGGATGCACACTCAGCTCAGCTGGGAGGTGGTATCCTTCCCTTTTTCCCTTATTCTTTCTAGGCCTTCCCCTTTTCTGTGGTATCTGATCCTGTGAGGGTGCAACCCCCAACATATGTATTTCAAACATACTTCTCTCCATCCCCATCTTCGCTTGAGAAGTTGACATTGTTCCCAAGCGAAGGGAACAATAAGAAACAATCCCAAGCACGTTGAAGCTAGGACTTGGCACTATGGCTAGCCCAAAAACCCCATCCTTGGTTTAAAGGGGATCCCATGATACAAACAACATAGTCACTTAAGCATCTGCGGGTGGAGAAAAAACTACTACACAGAATTTTTCTAGAGTTAAACTGGCAAGACTAGCGTTGCGAATGTAGAAACTCGGTGTATGCGTAGAAATCTTTGTAGAGCTCATAGAATTTATAGCGGAGAACGAAAGCGAGATAGAGCATGCCAAAGAACAAATCACACCTCATGACAAGATGTCTTGAATATTTAATACATCACAGCTACTCGACAGATGCAATCCAGAACACATAAAGCGTTGTCGATCGGAGTTACAGGGAATATTTGGTATGATCACCCTAATCTCTTTAAAAGTCCCAGCTCTCATTATTAACGAATGATGGTTGACACGCTTCATGATACAGATTCAAGAGGAACAACATGCATCAACCTGAGGCATTTAACGACCTCCTTATTACGACATCCAACCTTTTAGGAACGTACGTGCACACGCTTGACTCTGACATCCTTTCCCAGCCCCAAAGGTCGAGCGACCACTATGACGGTTCCGACGCTCATGTCCATTGTACTTTATTTTTCCACTCTATGGCACATTGATATAACTCATTTAAACTAAAGAGGAGTGGTGACTCAAGATAGGTCATCATAGGTCATTCAAAGAGCGATTGGGATCACGTAATTCTTAAAGGATTGAGGCTATCAAGCTACACAGGTATGCATTGGTCTATTCGGTTTTTTTATGTTTTATCATTAGGTTTCTTAATCACTAAAATACCTCTACCTTGATTACAAGAAAAATTCTCCCGACTATCAAATAGAGCTCACCTTGTGGCCTCACCGAAGAACTCGAAAGAAACACCAAAGTTGGATCACTAGAGCAATGAAGGATTCTGGGCTCCCCAAGTTTGTCACCCCCAATAAGTTTGTTGACCTGAGCGACATAGTCAAGATGCATGTAGAAAAAGACTTGCTATGGACCAATGAACTCGCAAAGATGGCCGATGTGAAGCCAGGGCAAGCGCAACAATTCACAGA
Organism: Picea engelmannii; assembly: GCA_009831015.1. Taxonomy (NCBI): domain Eukaryota; kingdom Viridiplantae; phylum Streptophyta; class Pinopsida; order Pinales; family Pinaceae; genus Picea; species Picea engelmannii. Next base: position 97,480 of record ML783716.1, read on the forward strand.
ACACCTGATCAGAGCCTGAACCATGCTACAGTAGTTGAACTTTAGTCTAGTAAAGTACCAGGCGCATGCAAAAAACACTAGGGGAACATATGCGGCTCTGATGGAACAACACAGATTTCCATGGGCCCAAACTTGTGAAGAAATATTTATCAGTTGGTCTGAATATGAAAGAAGTCACCCTTTTTAAGAGACATCTCCAGTGGATTGTTAAAGAAACTGTTAGATGATAGTGCCACGTGGCAATTTTTGTTTGGCTCAAACTGTATTTAGCCATTAATTACAGTTAAACTTTATATTATAAATAAAGACATAGACCAATGAACCAAAGGTCAATGGTTGTTGTAAGAACTCTATATTTTTGGTTGTTAAGAATTATTTTGGGACTGCTATGAATTGAGAAGTCCTTCTGGACCAAAGACAAACTGTTTTCATCAGATGCATGTGATTGTACATGGAGAAGAACTACTTCCTATCATGTTTCATGAATGATGCAGTAATGAGTAAGAGAAATTAATTATGTTTTCAAGTTATCTGGTGCAATGCCTTGATGGTCTTTGCTTTCATGATGGAGATAAATCGTTGTGTTATTATGTGATGTATGGTTATTGTAGATGAATTATTTTTATTTCCATTATCTTGTTACATATGTGATTTCTTTCTGATAATTAGTTTCTCAGACAACAATTGGATGCTCACATGGTTAATGTATTAGTACTAGGCCTGTGGTATAGAGTAATTGTCTGCATGTTGAGCAGCAGGTTATCCCAAGCTTAACCTCTTCCCCAATAGTTGAAACTTAATCCTGTTAATCGTCAAGTTGGTTTATGTTGTCTTGCATCCCTCATATCTTCTCCACCCAAGAGAAAATATAGAAGAAAATAGTCCTGACTGAAGGAAGATCCTTCACAAAGAAACACAAAGCCCATCGATAAATTGGTCAGATCGCAAGATTTGGAGAACCATTCCATTTTAAACGTCGTAGAGTCTAATTGGGCCTTGGTGGTGGGTTTGGTTTCTATTGTTGAGTCAAGGGATTTAGGACCCATCAACACTATCCTAGCAGGTTTCTCCTCCCTACTTGATCCTAAGGGTTGACTCCCTTTGAACTTTGTCTCACTCTGAGTTGGTACTTGGTGGGGTCGTCTGCCTCACCATGGCTGGAGCCACAAGCTCCTCCTCATAACTGAAAGATTTGGAATCAATGATGTGACTCCATATAACTCAAGAATATTTGAGGTAGTTTTATCTCCCTGAAAGTATCATGGGGAGATACATGCCATACTGCATCATTCAAGGTATCATGAAATTATGATGGCCTCTTCTTGGTCACTACAACATCTCTAGGTAGATCCACTGACCCGACTGGCTCTTCTTACTCTTCCTAATGATTTGAAGAGTGAACAACTGGACTAGAGAGATCTATATGGTCATCATCGAAGCCTTCTTCTCTTCACAATCAATCTCAATGTGAAATACTTTGTATGCAAAAAAAGTATACTTCTTTCTAGAAGGTTCTAACTTCATCCTCTTCACCTTCGGTACATGGATGAATAAGTTTATGTACACAACTCTATGTCTAGATAGTCTACTCCATGTCTCAAACTAGAGACCATCTAATTTGTTTCCTCCTGCAACTGTCACTATAGCTCCCTTTCAGAGGTACCACTTGTGACCTACCCAGAAAAAAAGCAATAACAAGGGAAAATAACAGACAAGAACAATATTCTTATGAATAGGAAATATAAACAAGAAAAACAAAAAATAGGAACATGAATAATTGTCACTATAGCTCTTTCTCATATCTATCACCTATGGCTTTCCTAGAACAAGAACAAGAATACAAACAACACTTCTCTAGCATTGCTACCAATCATTTCTTTGTGGTAACCTGCCCGAAACAAAACAAGAACATATCCATGGTAACCTCCATGGAATTTAAAAGGTAACCTTCTTGGGACAAAGACAAAAACCAAGAACATCTCCTAAAGGAGATCAATTCTATCTTGCAAACGAGTGCATCATTAGTACTAAACAATGATAATTTACATAATGATGACTGTACTAACAATTCAAGTGTTACTAAACATTTGATAGAAAAAATTACTCAACAATAATAGAACTGAGGGGCTTCCATAGTGCAACATATTATATATCATTTTCGAGATTAATTGTGTAGTGTAAGTCATTAATCTATTACCCATATCCATGAGTATTAGTCACAACTGACCAATAATTCTCATGATTTGAATAGTCCACTTAGCACTCATTGCATCGGGTGATGCTCACAGGGGTGAAGAAATGGGATTGAAACCAGCGAAATGAATTGCATAGAATCAATCATCACTTCTGGGGCTTGCACCCGGTAACCAAGACTTCCCAGGTGGTCACCCATCCCAAGACGCCTCTGGCTCAAGCGCACTTAACTCTGGTTTTTTCCCCACAATCAAGCCCACTTACCTTGCTACCCCATTTGAAAAACCTTAGCAAGTATTGTGCCTTATGAACTATCCAGTTATATCTCCCTTCACTCTTATTATTTAAGCATAGAGGGGTTTCCACAGTGCAACATATTAGATATCATTTTTGGGATTAACTGCGTAGTGTAAGTCATTAATCTATGACCCATATCCATGATTATTAGTTGCAACTGACCAATAATTCTCATGATTTGAATAGTCCACTTGGAACTCATTGCATCAGGTGATGCTCACAGGGGTGAAAAAATGGGATTGAAACCAACGAAATGAATAACATAGCATCAATCATCACTTTCGGGGCATGCACCCGGTAACCAGGACTTCCCAGATGGTCACCCATCCCAAGACGCCAATGGCTCAAGCACACTTAACTGTGGATTTTTCCCCACAATCAAGCCCACTTACCTTGCTACCCCATTTGAAAAACCTTAGCAAGTATTGTGCCTTATGAACTATCCAGTTAGAGCTCCCTTCACTCTTATTATTTAAGCATAGAGGGGCTTCCATAGTGCAACATAGTAGATATCATTTTCGGGATTTACTGCATAGTGTAAGTCATTAATGTATGACCCATGTCCATGAGTATTAGTCACAACTGACCAATAATTCTCATGATTTGAATAGTACACCTAACACTCATTTCATCGGGTGATGCTCCCAAGGGTGAAAAAATGGGATTGAAACCAACGAAATGAATCACATAAAATCAATCATCACTTCCAGGGCTTGCAACTGGTAACCAGGACTTCCCAAGTGGTCACCCTTCCCAAGACACCTCTGGCTCAAGCACGCTTAAATAATAAGAGTGAAGGGAGCTCTAACTGGATAGTTCATAAGGCACAATACTTGCTAAGGGTTTGTGAATGGGGTAGCAATCTAAGTGGGCTTGATTGTGGGGAAAAATCCACAGTTAAGCGTGCTTGAGCCAGAGGCGTCTTGGATGGGTGACCACCTGGGAAGTCTTGGTTACTAGGTGCAAGCCCCGGAAGTGATGCTTGATTCTATGTGATTCATTTCACTGGTTTCAATCCCATTTCTTCACCCCTGTGAGCATCACCTGATGTAATGAGTATTAAGTGGACTATTAAAATCATGAGAATTATTGGTCAGTTGCGACTAATACTCATGGATATGGATCATAGATTAATGACTTACACTACACAATATTTATTTAAGATGGAACAATATAAAAACATCAAACCTGATATGCAAACCTGGAGACTTAATTGCTAGGGAGGGTGTGCTATTCCTTCGAATGCACTAGATCCAATGATCCCTTTGGGCCATTTCTTGGAAAAGGTCCCTTGTACATCCCCTGCAAACACCCTCATACTCTACTAAATGATATAACTTGGAAACATATATAAGTGTATACCTATGAAATTTGTAACACCATCCAACTTCTCTTCTAATTTGAAACTGGACACCATCAATACATGAGGAAATCACAAAATCAAGATAGCAAAAAGTTCAATGTCTAAGAAAATGTCAATAAACCCTAAAATTTAAACTTTGATGGAAATTCAAACTGAGAAGTGCAATAGGTGCATTAGGGAAAGGCGAGTTTCTCTATCTAAAAGGTTTTCCTCAACTCAACACAATAAATGCTCAGTGAGATTCATTGTTGCAACTGTTGTAGTGGATTTTAGGTGAAATTTCAACTTTCACCAAGATGCAATATGAGACCACTAGGGGGTGCATTAGGCTAGGGTGATTTTATCTATGGAAAAAATAAACTTAGCGTCCTCCAATAAGTTTCTCAATGAGTTTGACAATTTCAGGTTTGTGCAACGACAAATTGCAACAACAAATAGAAACTATGCAGTGGAGATATTTCAACTGGCTCTGATACCATGTTGATTTTTTATGATTATGAGATCCGATAGTTATTTCCTTATGATTAATAACAAGATTCAATTTCATACAAAAATTATCATAGAAAAACTATACATTGAAAATATCAACTATAAGAATGCAGTGGAAATAACAAGATCTAGAAATATTAACCATGCACATTAGACACAAGAACACAAGAGTTTATCCTAGGAAACCCAACCTTGGGAGAAAACTCAACAACCTTTCTATAGAATAACTCATTCCAATATATTACCAGTACATCACCATCAATATCCAAAATACCATATAGAGAAGATACTCCCCAAGGCTAGCATTACCAAGACCTAGCGCGTCAATAAGATGACCAAGAGAAACCAAGAATATCCTTTCCAAGTGTTGCACACTCATCAAGGTGCCATAAGCCCAGAAATAGAGAAATTACCAAAACTATAGCTACAACTGCCTTGTGAACACTGTAGTAGGAGTTGTCAAACTGTCCAAATGAAATGATCTAGCCCTGTATTTATACTAATATGGGCGCATGTCTGGGGACAACTTCTTATTTTGGGTCTTCAAATTACTTTATTATTTTATTTCTTTTACTGGTGGGGCCAGATTCTCTTTCCGGGTCTTCAATTGCTTTTTGGGGATTTTGTAATGGTGTAGGTGGGTCTTCTTGTACTTTCTTGTGGACAATGACTTTCCCAAATTTGCAAATATTCAACAGTATCATGGCCAGTACTTCAAGGCTTCACCCCACAGTTAGTTGGTTGGAATTTTAAATCTATCAATAATACATTTACAATGTTCTTATGCCATTACATGGCAACCATGATTCATGATTAATTACACATAATTGTAGGTTTTGAAAGGGGGGTGTTACAATCCTTTACCCCTTCAAAGGAACACCATCCTCAATGTTCTTTAATTCTCGACAACACCTGCCATGCCTTCCTTTTTCAGTTGTCCCAACAATATTCTTCTTCTTCTTGTTTTTTTCTTTATCAGATTATTGGCATTTAGCACATGCCCATAACAATATCAAAAGAATATTAATTTACAATTTCAGGCATAAACATTTCATTGTTGGCTAAAAATCAAAGGAGAATCATTCATATCAACACAATACTTATCAATTCAATTTCATGGATCTGCATCTGTATGATTATCTTGTTAACTTGGCCCAATGCTTTCCTTGACATACCCATTGTGTGCATGATCCCAATCAACATATATAAAATTTTAAATACTCCATCGAGTCTTTCAAATGAGCTATTGAAGTATCCCCTTCCTTGTGGTCACTCACCTTTCAAGCTCATTCTCAGGCTTCGCCTTCTCTGTTATATAGTCCCTCAGAGGATCCATCTTTCCTTCCTAGGATTTCTTGGACAAGAAGAGTTTTGGAGGCTTCACTGAGTCTTACAACTGGAGTTTCCCTCAAGCTTGCTCTGCCAAGGTGTTCCTCTATCTTGATCTTCCAAGAGAAGCCCTTTGGCCAATGTTACCACAACACAACATTATCATGGTGATCATGACTTATCACAAAGTTCTCTTGTCACAACAGTGGCCCCTCTTTCATGGTTTATTATTTGACAACCACCATCTGTCCTCCTTGGATAGATATTTTCATATCACCTGTGTTCATATGCATACAAGAATTCATGAGATATTTTCATTAATTAATTCATAATTCTTTCCAAATTTGTTACCCACATATTTTAAATTTCACAATTTCATGTTATTTTTAGATCTATTCCATATTGGAACCAAAGTCCACAAGCATGAGATTTCCTTCTCATAGTTGTTCGACTCTTTACAACCAATCGGTATTGTTCTTCCTTATGGGCTTACACTACTGTCATTTCCAATCCCCTCTTTCCTACAATTAAATCTTTACATAGAAAAACAAATTGTTAGTTTCTCACGCATATATACATTCTCATTGCACATTTGCAATGGCATCACAAAAGATTCTTAATTTGTGCATTCTAACAATTGCATCACATTTATAAAAAAAATATGAAGAGAAACAACATCCCTCACATATGCATTGTTTCAACATACCAAAATTTCCCAAATGCAATTCAATCATTAAATGAATTTAATCAATGTGTAAATACCAATGGTCACATTCACACACAATTCACCCTTGCATTGATTTCAGATTACCAGAATTTACATTAGGATCTTTTCCCTAGTTGTTATATCAAAATTTGCCTCACCCCATGCAACTTTATTGGATGAATTTTCCATTTCCCTATGCAATCTTGAAGTTCCCTTTTGTACCTTCCAGAGCTAAAAAATCATATTTTTCACATATGTGCACTCTATCAGTTAGACAACATTTGTATACGCAGGTTGCTCCACTACATCCCACGTACATCGTGCTTGGTGCTCAAAATTAAAAATTATGTAGGGTTTCCGTGTCATGTCACAAGATCCATGATCCTTGATCTTCCATATACTAGAAACACTCTGACTCATCCAACCTCACACCACCGAGATCATCTATCCACATTTATTTTTACAACAAGATTTGTTTTCTCTTGCCTTGAGCTGATCATGACCTCAATTCATCATGATATGAAATTAAATATTTTCATATGAATGCATTTCAACATTTTTTCTTCACTAATCACTAGGGAGCCAAAATTTATGGCCACCCAATTCCTCTCTTTACCATTCTACAACTTTGTGGAGTACTGGAATATAATTCTTCCACATTGGGCAGTTCTATATATCTCCACTCTCTTAGAACATGCCCTCCTTGATGCAATAAATCCATGTGCTTTTTATGAGCACTTTTGTTCCCGACCACTCCTTGATTGGTCAATGTATTCATGACGTATTTTTTCATGAATTTATCTTACAAGGAACTTGATCATCCTTTATTGCTATAGGTTCATACCTCTGTCATTCAGGTCTCTCTTTCCTGAATTATACCCTTGTTTGGGTATCAATGTCATACAACAACCATTCAAATTTTATTTTCAATTTATTAAAATAATAAATTTATTTCAGTAGGGATTCTTAACCAATCCCTTTCAAGCCTCATGCTAACTATACATGAAATATTTATACTTGTTGTGGCTGGCAACACTCTTTTTGATATTACTTCATCGGTGGTGCTTCCTCGGGATTTCCCAAATTTGTTTCATAAGTATTTTCTATCAACATCTTTTTGGTATTTCTCCTTTTCTTGATAATGTCCATCATTGATATCTATCCTTTCCCAATAGATCCAATCATTTTCCTACACATATATGTATCATCACATTCACAGTTTACATCAGTTGTCATGTAAAATAAATTGTATGTACTATATTCTTTTAATTTAACAAAACATTTTTTAGATTATTCTAGCACATCTATGTGCATCCCATCTCATTACCTTCAAGGTTTTCATGAGTGTAAACAAAATCAAATTTTCAGGTGTTTACACAGTCACACATTCCTCAACATTTCTCATGCCAAAAATATTCACATACAACAACATATTGGTCTTTCATCCCAGAGAAACATAATAATAGTTAGGAAATGAGTTAATGAACTCTTCCCTTTTCCAACTCCTTCTACACATCCTGGAACTTTCACTCCAATTGATTTATTTCCAAGGTCTCACTGCCTTTACATATCATGGTTTAACAAATAATATTTTAACACATTGATTTATATCTTTCAATTTCTAGTTGTACTTAAGTTGTCCTTTAAAAGCATACAACTATGTCTTATTATTAAGAGTTTGATAATGAGAAAAGTGTTAATTATTTTCCCTTTCTATTCATTTACAATTTATACCTCCTATGATCTTCCTGCTCTATTCCTTGAGCACTTTTGGTTAGATTCACCTTGACCTTCTTGGACACATATGTTGGAAATACTGAGAGGGGGGGGGTGAATCAATATTACCTTTTTAAAAAATTAGTAATTACCTTGTTATTTTAATTATCACAATAGATCATGAATGGACTTGTATTTAAAACATCAATTATATAAATCAAGAATTACAAAGTTTATAAAGAATAATATGTGATTGTGAAGGACACCAATACTCTTTAGAGCACCAACTCTTGGAGACACAAACCCCCTTCTTTAGGGCACCAACTCTAGGAAGCATCAACTCCCTTGTTTTATGGAACCAACCCTAGGAAGCACCAACTCCCTTATTTTTAGGGTACGAACCCTAGGAAGCACCAACTCCCTTATTTTTAGGGCACCAACCCTAGGAAGCACCAACTCCCTTGTTTTCACACTTTACTTAGTAAATGATATGAATCCTTCCTTGCTCCTCCCTTCCACCCTCACTGCATATAAAGTATCTTCAACTTTCCTTCTTGGAATCTGCTTCTGCTTTTGATCTTCTGAAATGGATTGCAGAGACACTTTCTTCTTCACCATTCTTTCTTGCTTATATAGTATTCCAACTATTGTGAGATTTGAAGCATTATGTCCCTTTGTTTGAACTTTGAACCATTTCACCTCTTCATTTAAATTAATAATAATAATGTTTTGTCTTTTAATTTAGAATTAATATCTTCCTCTATTATTATTCATACATTATCGTGAAAGATTTTCAATTTAGTAAGAGAAATTTTCATAAATCGATCACATGTATGGATCGATTTATTTTAACTCGATCCCATGCCTCTTTATTTCATTCTTATTCTTTTGTTGCATCCCCAGTTCTCCAACATATCATATTTGAGCTTTTACCAACTCTCTATATTGTTATGGTGTTCTTCTTGGGTTTCCTACATGAAACAAAGTTAATCCTCAAGCGCTTTATCTTTCCTTTATGTGACCATGGGCTCAAAACCACGGGCTTATCCATTCCAAACATTGTTCTGCTAGCGTTTTCTCTTTTCCCCCTTATTCTCCTACATGAGACTGTATTTAAATTTATGAGGGATTATTTAATTCTAGGACCTTTTGCGCTCCCTTTTATCTTATTTAACTTATCATGCGACCGGTGCTGGAACCAAGTCCTCCGATACTTCGGCCTTCAGGATTTCCGACCTTTGCAGTCTTACAAGTCCCCCAAAGTAAATTCCATCGAAGTGCGTATACTCTATTCACTAGTAGATCAGACGGTTCTGACTTAATATGTGGTTGAGTGGATGGTCTATGCAAACTCAAGAAGGTGTTTTGTTAACGACTTTCTCATTGTGTGCTTTTTGGATCTCAACTGTGGATCTTCCTTCTTGACGAACAATTAGATCTTACTTCGGGGCTTCAAAACTCTTGGACTCCGGGTTACTAAAAACATGAAGTAGTTCAATTCCTTTGGAGGTTTACCTAACGAATAAGTCATAACACGATGATGATCACTTATACTCCTTACTGATCTGATGGTTGGAATTTAATATCTCCCAACCTCTGGTTCCACCTCAATCTGATGGTCCTGGATTGCCCCGAACTAAGAATGAACGACTCTTGTAACATGATCCTTTACAAAATGATTTCTTCACTCCCATAACTCTAGCTACTTTGTTATTTCAAATGTGCCATCTCTTCTGAGCTTCGATTAAAATTATTTATCCATTATGTTCTATTAATATCTAGCTATGTCTGACATCAATGACAACATTATACCAATGTATCCAACATTCTCTCCCTTTGGCATTGATAAAAACATTTTCTTTGAAATATATAATTTTTGTTGCTTCTCAGTTTCCTCCCCCTTTGATAGAAATGACAGAATGGATATTTCTTCACTCCCCTATGGTGATGCTCCCCCTATCCATGTGTCCTTTTTACTTTGATGAAAATTTTGTGGTTTTAACGAGGTATGTGAATTACTTCCAATTTTCGTTGAAGATTTTCAAAGGTACTCTTGGGAAAAGGTTTTGTGAATATGTCTACAATTTGTTCTTTGGTTTCGACATACACTACTTTAACCACTCTTTGAGTAACCTGATCTCTTAAGAAATGGTATTTGATTGGGATGTGTTTGGTTTTAAATTGCATTATTGGATTTTTAGAGATACTTATGGAACTAGTGTTATCACAATTAATAGTAATGGGATCATCATATCTTATTTGTAAATATTCTAATGTTTTCTTCATCCAAAGAACTTGTGTGGAGCAGGATGCAACAACAATTTATGTTGCCTCTATTGTGGATAATGATGTGGATGTTTGTTTCTTACTTATCCATGCTACTAGACATTTTCCTAGAAACAATTCTCCTCCACTAGTGCTCTTCTTGTCATCTATACTACCATCCCAATCTACATCAGTGTATGGATTTAATGTAAAGTCTTTATTTTTTGGATACCATAATCCAAATTCTAAGGCCCCTTTAAGATATTTGAATATTCTTTTTACTGCTTTTAGATGAGTTTCCCTAGGTGTAGATTGAAATCTTCCCACAAGCCCTATAGCCTGCATGATGTCAGGTCTAGTTGTTGTTGAATAGAGCAAACTTCTGATAATTGATCTGTAAATAGTTTGATCTAGTTTTGGTGAGTTATCATCTATGATTATTTTACATCCAATGACCATGGGAGTACTTACAGGTTTACTATATTCCATTCGAAATTTCTTCAACATTTCCTTGATATATTTGGTTTTGGAAAGAAATATTCCCTTTTTTTATTGAATGACTTGTTGGTGCAAAATTGATCAGACCAAGATCCCTCTCAGGTTACCAACAAAAGGCACCGAGTAGTCTAAAGTGCTGGAATTTTCATATTCTATGGAGAGAAGAAGTCTCACCTGAACCGCAACCAAGACAAGAAGATAGGGAAGGGCAAGGAGAATACTTAGGCAGGTTTCCAGAATCTTAATATTCACCATAACCTTGCACGAGACAGACTAACCAAAGAATAGATATGAACTCATTCATAACTGGAAATAAGGACAATTAAGTTGTGATAGCATTTGTAAATAGATACAGTGCATCAATCTTATCAAACATAAAGAAGTAAAGTACAGAGACGATTCATAATCATAAACATAGAATGACATAGTATATTTCAAAATTTTAGGTCCTTCCATATATATTATCAAGAGAGATTCTCAGATACAATCTCACAGATACAAGTCAGTACTTTGTTACAATATTCTGTCTCTAAACTCATGCCTCAAAGCTCTATCTACCGTTTTACCAAAATGTATACAAAATTACAATCACAGAACCTACATGGAGTAGAGTGATGCTCTGTTTATGCCTTCTACACCCTCTAAGACAAAACCCAACAACCAAACCTTTTACAATCAAATGCATCTCATGCATATAGGTTGAGTGGGATCTTTTGGCTTTAGACTCTGTATGATTTCTTGTTCTTGTTCTATTGTAACTTCCTTTTCTTTGTTGGTGTTGTGTTGTCCCTTTTCACAACCATTTTATGTTTCTTTGTTTTTTCCACTGTCCATATATTTTGTGGCGTGCACAACTTGTGGTTGACCAAAATTGGGACTGTAGTCCTCCTTGCACAACTTCTAACCAAAAATGAAGGGCCCAACAGGCTCCGACCAGAATCCTTGACTCTCCCTCGAGTCAAGTCCTTATCTCTTCCATAGCTTCTGGGAGTACCTGCTTCTTTCCTTTGTCCTTCGTCTCTACTTTTCTTTCATCTTCTTCTTGCACTTTTTCCTTTTCTTCCTCTTCAAACTAAGGGCCCAAATCTAGGACCCACTCTAAGGCCTGCTTCCTAACTTCTTGAAAACCCGCAATTTTGTCTTTCCACTTCCTGGAAAGGAGTGATGCTTCAACTACGAACTGCTTAGTCAAATCTGTAATGCATCCTTTAGGATTGGATGCGACCATGGAGTTCCATTCAAAATCAGTTGTAGCATCTACCTGATGCATCTGCATGTACACTGTCTGATTGATGGGTCAAAATTTTTTCATCTCTTTCTATGCTACTGATTGTGTTTCAAACAGATCATTCATCTCATTTTCTGCCTGTTGAATCTGATCAAATTTCTCCTGCTGCTCCATCGGATCCATGGTGACTGCAACTTCTTCATTGAGTGATTGTATCCTTGCACACACATCCTCCATAGTTTGGTTATGCCTTCAATGATTCCCATCTAATCACTAATTTTGTGAAAGATACTCATGCATTCGATTGTGAATTTATGTAATGTTGCTCGGGCATTATTTCCTTTCAACACTGCTTTTTCCCTCTGCTCTTGAAGCTTCTGAGGTTGTTTCTCTGCTTCACATTGGCTCTTCTGCAGCTATGCTTCCATATTCTCTACGCGAATGGCCAGTTGTGACCATGCTCTATGGAGTAGCTCGATCTTTTTCTCATGCTCTCCTATGACACTGGATTCCGGTAGTTGTGGTGTTGCCTTCCTTATCTTTGGCATGGCTTCAACAAGCTTCTCATGGACTCTTTCCAATTCTTCTCTCCCTGGACCTTAGCATATTTCTCCTATGTCTTGCGTGCTTGGGAAAGGAGTGATTCCTCCCTTACAAAATCTACATCCCTTTCAACTTGTTGGAGACTCTACTCCAGTTGATCAGTTGAGGCTTTGATCATCCTGACTAATTGTAATGATGCCCACTGTGCGAGGTGAATAGAAGAAGGGGTGGTCTCCCTAGGTACTCGGAACTGCAGTGGGAGTCCACTGGATGTCGAATGATTTGAGTGCATATCCACCTCTTCTTATCCTATGGATGGGCCTAACACAAGTCTCAACCTCAACGATGAACACATGAAAGGTAGCACTTATGTTCTTTCCAAAAAGAGTTGCATCAGCTTTGCGCACTGCTATGGGTTTTGGAGTACTATCTCCATTTGTTCCTGCAATGACGTTGCACTATGTCCTAATGCCGTATCAGTTTCCTTATGGTCTTTTGATACCTCTGCTTGTTTTTGGACCTTGGATTCTATGGTTTTGCTCTTTTCGATGACACCCTCAACCTCGATCGTTGAGCGAGTGTGTTGAGGAATTAGGACTTGTGGTTTTGATACCATTTGTATCTTCGTTGACGGAAAAGTGTCCTGAATTGGTACAAAGGGTATGATATTTTGGCTCTAGGATTCATGGTTTGGAACAATGAGTTCTAGTCTCTGCTTGGGTAGCTCGGGAGGGTCCAACTGCATGGGCTCTGGATCGGTAGTTTGGGAAGGGATGGCAATTTCTCAAAGTGGAAATTGGGGTTGTGGAGGTGATGGGGATTGTTTAGTAATGATGGTGGTGGATGGAGTGATGTCAGGCTTAGGGTCATCCTAGATATCGATAATTTGGGCCGCTCAAGCCATTGCTCGAGTGCAAGGAATGGTGGTTGATATTGGTTATGGATTCATAACCTTTACTGGGGAGATCCTCTTCCTGGGTTTCTTAGCCAATGGGTCTCCATGAAGGAAACACTGATAATTTTGTTGACATCCTTACCTATCAACATGGCTTTCTCTGGAATCTATGGGAACATGGGTAATGTTCTCTTCTTTCATTAATGTGGCTGGGTCTCTCCCTCCTCCTCTGAATCAGACTTCACTGGGGCCTCTTTGTTATGTTCCTTTGAGCCCAAGCTTGGTCCTACCCCTACTTCTTGGCCCTTTTTCTTCAATAGTTCCGCTGGAAGAAGGTAGTGCATCCCAAACTTGCGCGGGTTGCGTTTGAATCCTGACCATGACATGAAATCCTTGTCGAAGGCCTCCTCATCCAGGTAAAATGGCAACATCCAAGTGTTTAAGTCTTCTCGCTTGGCATGACTTGGCCATATGAATGTGTGGTGGTGGTTAATGTTGAATGCAATTTTCTGCGTGTTGAGGTTGAACAATTCTTGCGGAATGTGCAACCTCTGAGTTGTGTCTAGAAAATTGTTGTACCATTTCAAGAACATTGTGTTGTTGAAGGCAGTTTTCTTCGAGTCCGACCTTGAGTGCCAAGGCTCAAACATCATTTCCAATTGCCCCTTCTCTGCTAGTGATAGCGGTCTTCTTGCAAGTGGTGTCCACTTCAACATGGCGGACACAACAAACAATTATCCATAAGTGAAATTGTCTCCCTTCTCCTGAGCTTCCTCACAAGACACCAGGAGTTCTTCCAGTAAGTAACTGCACCAATTGAGCACAACGTCTTTGGTGTAAAAATATTCCACTGATAGGACATCCAATGTACATTCTCCTTTGTAATACGACCGCATGACCCTGCTAGCAATTATGTAGCAAGCGGTCCTGACTATCTTGGGTAGAGTGGGGTCAATATTGGCTTTGCGCCCCCCCTCTTCTTATGAAATCACACATATAAACTAGGTTCTCCCTTTTTCTTCCCATGCTTGTTGGGACTCTGAAATCCTTTTGATACATCCTTACCTTCAATGGACAATCCAATAAGTTGATGGATGTCCTCTGCATGAATTGGGTATCTTCTATCCAACCATAAGCTTTTGTCGTGTACCCTGCTAATGAGGAACTTGGTACATCTCGCAACCTCTCCAGTAATGCCAAAAAATGGAAGATCTCTAAGATTCATAATAGTGGAGTTAAAAAGGTCGATGAACTCTAGCCTTAGCATGAACAACATTCCTCCCAACTCATCTGGAGTGACACTTAGGAAGACATTGACGATCTTGACTCGGGGTTCACAGGGCTTGTCCAACAATGCATCCTTAGAAACTGCACTTTTTCTCCCTGTATCTCTCGGCATAGTGACTCTAAATTGTCAACACACTTCAACAGGCTAACTAGGATTGGGGATTACAACTGAGGGCGTAGGGATTGCACAGGCTTGAGCATAATTCAAAATTCATCAGGCACTAAGTTCTCTATGGGAAACAATGCATCTTACATTGAGTTCACAAAACCTTATACTCATTCTTAGCTGAAAGTTTTGTAATAACTGCTAAGGCTATTCATCATTAACCATATAGACGCAAATTGGACCTGATTTGTCCAACGAGACTGGTTAACGGGGTAAATCTATTGGGAAATCCTGGCATTTAATGAGCAATTGGGTCAGGTACATGGTTGATTCTCGACCTTACCATTTAACGGATGAGAATCCTGGCATGAATATTGATGGCATCTTCATGTATCACAGATTTATGGTTTAACAGAGTTCGAATGGGTTATTGTAGTGGTAATAAAGGCTATGACTCAACTAGGTTCATGTGGCACATGGACTAGGATTGCATTCAGATTCGCTCTCCCTATGACCACAAAGGGGTCCCTGTCACATTTACTGACTGTCATTAATAGATTCATCGATCTTCTGATCCTATGCTTCTGAGTAAGCAGTTCTTCATCAAAACACACTTAGATGGAGAAACAAAATGAAATACATGTCGCGACGCAATAATGCACACTTCGAATTTATTAACTAAATTCATAGAAATTGCAAAAAATTCAAATCTAGCTACTTATACATGCTCCTTTGGACTAGAGAAAAAGTCCTTTAGCTCAGTTATGAGACATATAGGGTTTCAGGAGAGCGCCATTCACCCATCATGGTTAAAGTATACCGTCCAATTGCGCGAGTCTAATTTCTCCAAAAGGTCGGATCTCTGCAATTATAAATTCTCCCAACCAATGCATGTGCAACTTGCATGGATGTTTTTGGTATCGAATGTCATAAAGTAGGACCTTATCTCCTTTCACAAATGTTTTATTCTTAATGTGTCTGTCATGCCAATATTGTTTCCTTTATTTCTCATTTGATTGATGGAAGTCTGTTAAAAACCTGATCTCTTCAAGTTCTTGCAATTCCATAAGCCTATGTGCAACTGATTCATCCTCCAACATGTGTGTAATATGTGCAATGTACAGACTCGGGGTATTGAATTCTGTAGGTACCAAAACCTATTTCCCATAGACTAACTGAAATGGAGTATACTTGTGGATTTTGTTTGTGGTTGTCTTATAATCCCATAAAAATGCTAGGACTCGACCATCCCAATCATCCCTGTTTGTGTAGAAATTTCAATACAAATTAAGTATTTCCTGCGATTATCCTGATCTAACAATTATATGCCCTTGTTAAATACATAATCTCTTCTACTAATATTCTTGCGAAAATTAAACCACGATCACAAAGTGAAATATCAAGAACACATAACATAGAAGTTTTTCCGAGAAAGCATAAAGCTAAAAACCCCACTATCATATATTATGTATATCATGGATCATGAAACAATCTCATACAAAATTCTAATCCAAGAGCTCTTAGTAAAATGCAATCATCTCACACTGTCATACAAAAATTAAAAAATTCATGTGCCAATATTCTGTCTCCAGACAATCTGCCTCCTCTACACAATCCCTGCAATTAGAATTCTCACAATGAATTCGAATTTCCTAGTTTGCACATGTTCATGAGCATATCCACTGCATGTGTGATTTCATGAGTGCACTTCACTCAAATCACAACTGATAGCCAAACTGTCCCTTTCACCTGTTATCTCAACTAGGTCTCCACTGGATCTGACAAGCATGTAGTTAACCGTGGTGAATCTTCAGTTGCATGTGAGTTCACTGATTGTGAATTAATTAATAATTAATTTACTGAACTCTCACTAGTGAAAGTTTAGTTACAACTAATACAATTGGGCTTAACTCACTTAACTGAGTTAAACTACTTCACAACAGTGGCCCCTCTTTCATGGTTTATTATTTGACAACCACCACCTGTCCTCCTTGGATAGATCTTTTCATATCACCCATGTTCATATGCATACAAGAATTCGTGAGATATTTTCATTAATTAATTCATAATTCTTTCCAAATTTGTTACCCACAGATTTTAAATTTCACAATTTCATGTTATTTTTAGATCTATTCCATATTGGAACCAAATTCCACAAGCATGAGATTTCCTTCTCATAGTTGTTCGACTCTTTACAACCAATCGATATTGTTCTTCCTTATGGGCTTACATTGCTGTCATTTCCAAGCGCCTCTTTCCTACAATTAAATCTTTACATAGAAAAACAAATTGTTAGTTTCTCATGCATATATACATTCTCATTGCACATTTGCAATGGCATCACAAAAGATTCTTAATTTGTGCATTCTAAAAATTGCATCACATCTATAAAAAAAATACGAAGAGAAACAACATCCCTCACATATGCATTGTTTCAACATGCCAAAATTTTCCAAATGCAATTCAATCATTAAATGAATTTAATCAATATGTAAATACCAATGGTCACATTCACACACAATGCACCCTTGCATTGATTTCAGATTACCACAATTTACATTAGGATCTTTTTCATAGTTGTTATATCAAAATTTGCCTCACCCCATGCAACTTTCTTGGATGAATTTTCCATTTCCCTATGCAAGCTTGAAGTTCCCTTTTGTACCTTCCAGAGCTAAAAAATCATATTTTTTCACATATGTGTGCTCTACCAGTTAGACAACATTCATATACGCATGTTGCTCCACTACATCCCGCGTACATCGTGCTTGGTGCTCAAAATTAAAAATTATGTTGGGTTTCCATGTCACGTCACAAGATCCATGATCCTTGATCTTCCATATACTAGAAACACTCCGACTCATCCAAACTCACACCACCAATATCATCTATCCACATTTATTTTTACAACAAGATTTTTTTCCTCCTACCTTGAGCTGATCATGACCTCAATTCATCATGATATGAAATTAAATATTTTCATATGAATGCCTTTCAACATTTTTTCTTCACTAATCACTAGGGATCCAACATTTATGGCCACCCAATTCTTCTCTTTATCATTCTACAACTCTATGGAGTACTGGAATATAATTCTTCCGCATTGGGCAGTTCTATATATGTCCACTCTCTTAGAACATGCCCTCCTTGATGCAATAAATCCATGTGCTTCTTATGAGCACTTTTGTTCCCGACCACTCCTTGATTGGTCAATGTATTCATGAACTATTTGTTCATGAATTTATCTTACAAGGAGCTTGATTATCCTTTATTGCTATAGGTGCATACCTCTTCCATTCAGGTCTCTCTTTCTTGAATTATACCCTTGTTTGGGTATCAATGTCATACAACAACCATTCAAATTTTGTTTTTATTTTATTAAAATAATAAATTTATTTCAGTAGGGATTCTTAACCAATCCCTTTCAAGCCTCATGCTAACTATCATGAAATATTTATACTTTTTGTGGCTGGCAACACTCTTTCTGATATTACTTCATCGGTGGTGCTTCCTCGGGATTTCCCAAATTTATTTCATAAGTATTTTTCTATCAACATCTTTTTGGTATTTCTCCTTTTCTTGATAATGTCCATCATTGATATCTATCCTTTCCCAATAGATCCAATCATTTTCCTATACATATATGTATCATCACATTCACAGTTTACATCAGTGGTCATGTAAAATAAATTGTATGTACTATATTCTTTTAATTTAACAAAACATTTTTTAGATTATTCTAGCACATCTATGTGCATCCCATCTCATTACCTTCAACGTTTTCATGAGTGTAAACAAAATCAAACTTTCAGGTGTTTACACAGTCAAACACTCCTCAACATTTCTCATGCCAAAAATATTCACATACAACAACATTGGTCTCTCATCCCAAAGAAACATAATAATAGTTAGGAAATGAGTTAATGAACTCTTACCTTTTCCAACTCCTTCTACACATCCTGGAACTTTCACTCCAATTACTCCTTCTACACATCCTGGAACTTTCACTCCAATTGATTCATTTCCAAGGTCTCACTACCTTTACATATCATGGCTTAACAAAGAATATTTTAACCTATTGATTTATATCTTTCAATTTCTAGTTGTACTTAAGTTTTCCTTTAAAAGCATACAACTATGTCTTATTATTTAGAGTTTGATAATGAGAAAAGTGTCAATTCTTTTCCCTTTCTATTCATTTACAATTTATACCTCTTATGATCTTCCTGCTCTATTCCTTGAGCACTTTTGGTTAGATTCACCTTGACCTTCTTGGACACATCTGTTGGAAATACTGAGAGGGGGGGGTGAATCAATATTACCTTTTTAAACAATTAGTAATTGCGTTGTTATTTTAATTATCACAATAGATCATGAATGGACTTGTATTTAAAACATCAATTATATAAATCAAGAATTACAAAGTTTATAAAGAATAATTTGTGATTGTGAAGGACACCAATCCTCTTTAGAGCACCAACTCTTGGAGACACAAATCCCCTTATTTAGGGAACCAACTCTAGGAAGCATCAACTCCCTTTTTTTAGGGCACCAACCCTAGGAAGCACCAACTCCCTTATTTTTAGGGCACAAACCCTAGGAAGCACCAACTCCCTTATTTTTAGGGCACCAACCCTAGGAAGCACCAACTCCCTAGTTTTCACACTTTACTTAGTAAATGATATGAATCCTTCCTTGCTCCTCCCTTCCACCCTCACTGCATATAAAGTATCTTCAACATTACTTCTTGGACTCTGCTTCTGCTTTTGATCTTCTGAAATGGATTGCAGAGACAATTTCTTCTTCACCATTCTTTCTTGCTTATATTGTATTCCAACTATTGTGAGATTTGAAGCATTATGTCCCTTTGTTTGAACTTTGAACCATTTCACCTCTTCATTTAAATTAACAATAATAATGTTTTGTCTTTTAATTTAGAATTAATATCTTTCTCTATTATTATTCATACATTATCGTGAAATATTTTCAATTTAGTAAGAGAAATTTTCATAAATCAATCACATGTATGGATCGATTTATTTTAACTCGATCCCATGCCTCTTTATTTCATTCTTATTCTTTTGTTGCATCCCCAGTTCTCCAACATATCATATTTGAGCTTTTACCAACTCTCTATATTGTTATGGTGTTCTTCTTGGGTTTCCTACATGAAACAGAGTTAATCCTCGTGCGCTTTATCTTTCCTTTATGTGACCACGAGCTCAAAACCATGGGCTTATCAATTCCAAACATTGTTTTTCTAGCATTTTCTCTTTTCCCCCTTATTCTCTTACATGAGACTATATTTAAATTTCTAAGGGCTTATTTAATTCTAGGCCCTTTTGCGCCCCTTTTTAGATTATTTAACTTATCATGTGACCAGTGCTGGAACCAAGTCCTCCGATACTTCGGCCTTTAGGATTTCCGATCTTTTCAATCTTACAAGTCCCCCGAAGTAAATTCCACTTAATTGCATATACTCTATTCACTAGTAGATCAGACAGTTCTGACTTAATATGTGGTTGAGTGGACGGTCCGTGCAAACTCAAGAAGGTGTTTTGTTAACGACTTTCTCATTGTGTGCTTTTTGGATCTCAACTATGGATCTTCCTTCTCGACGGACAGTTAGATCTTACTTTGGGGCTTCAACACTCTGGGACTCTGGGTTACTAGAAACCTGAAGTAGTTCAATTCCTTTGGAGGTTTACCTAACGAATAATTCATAACTCGATGATGATCACTTTGTTAAGGTACTAACCCGCACATAGGTAGATCAATGTATTCGGATGTAATAAAGGTCAATATTAATAAGACCTTTCAATAAAATAGAATAAGATGGATGTAAGAAGACCTAATAGAAGCTTCCTCTTCTAGAAGGATCTTCCTCTATATGCTTCTCTTAATAGACATATTTAGTATAAATAAGGGTCGAGGGTATGAAAACCCTAGCTTGGAGATTATTGTAACAGAGCACTGCTCGATTGGAGGTTGCCCCCTCGAAGAGGCCTGTGAACATTGCTTTCTGAATCAAAGTGCCATTTCTATTGCTATTTTGTATATCATTTCTGTGTATTGTGAAGATTATGCTAGATATTTTACTGTTATTCTGCCATTTCTAGCATTTTATTTATGTTCTGCATATTTTATATATCTAGTATCTTGTAAGTGGTATCAGAGCACTTTCCTTGGCAGAAATTGTGGGTATTTTTTTCAGGGTAGAGATGTATTTCGGTGTCTTTAAGCCACAAAGATCTGTTGTTACGCGCATAAACCTGCGGTTGAGGGATTCATACACGCAGGAAATACAGGTGGTTCTTAAGCGCACATCTGTTGGCCACCCTTGTAACCCCTGTTGGTACCCCTTCGAGTGGTAGCGCATTAGACAACACCTGTGTACGGATCGGCCTACATTTCCTGAAGCCCTCTTTAGATAAACCTATCAGTCGTCGGACTGCTATAGTGTCACCGAGAACAGCACTCGGGAAGATACTCTCTAGTACCTGGGTAGTCGGGTAGTACGGCTAAGGGTACAGTCTATCCTCCTTAGTTAGTGCCCTGAGATATTGGGCCAAGTACTATTGTTGG
>ML783716.1:119435-152174 GCA_009831015.1 Picea engelmannii
GAACATTATTTCTCTCTCTACAACATTACAGATGACTTGGCCAAACTCCAGTATGGTGTTCTCCATCTAGATCAAGAACGCTGGCAATGGTGGCAATGGAGAAAAACTTCCTGTCAAGGGTATATTACTTGGACCCAATTTGTGGCAGAGCTTTATGAATGCTTTGACACTGACACCAACCATTTGGGCCATTTGAAAAAATTGAAGCAATCAAGCACAATAGAAGATTTCATAGCTTCATTTGAGCGACTGGCTTTCCGAACAGAAGGCAAGACTGATGCTTTCTTTCAAGAGTGTTTTATCAGTGGCCTCAAGGAGGAGATTCGGGCCCATGTCCTCATGGCTCGACCTATGACTTGGGTGGAGGCTACTAAAAAATCTAAAGAAGCACAACAAATTGTTTCCTCTCAAAACCATAAGCCTTCCTTTATCCCTCGCCCTAAACCAATAAACCCCATTACTCCCTTCGCCCCATTAAAAATCCAAAAATTGACTAGGGCTGAAATGGCTGAACGGAAACTCAAAGGCCTCTATTATAATTGTGATGAAAAATATTTCCCAGGCCACAAATGTAAGGAACAAAATATTTTTATGGCCATCTCTGAGGATGTTCCGGAAGAGGATAATGACACCCACTTTCTTCCCGAGTCACCAGAAGTCACTGACAGAAACCCTCCCTCCGACCCTCCCGAAGTGGAACCAATCATTTCCCTCAATGCTCTCACTGGATTCTCGACCCCCCAAACCCTCAAGTTAATTGCTTACATCAAGCACCGAAAGGTCATCATTCTGGTTGATAGTGGCAGGACCCACAATTTTATTCATCATCGCATTGCCCAAGAAAACCATTGCTACATCCATGTTGTCAACAATTTCCAAATCATGATTGCCAATGGTGGTTCTATGAAATGTGGCGGGCGCTGTGAAAATGTGCGTCTCCAAATCGGTGACTACCACCTAAAATCCCATATGTTTTCTATTGATATGGGTGGTTGCGATATTGTGTTGGTTGAAAACTGGCTAAGAACTTTGGGTCCCATTCTCATGGATTTTCAGAACTTAACCATGCAATTCGACCAAGGAGGCCACAAATATAAATTCCAAGGCATCACTGCTGGTTCACCTGAGATCATCAGTTCTCATCGCATGGAAAAACTACTCAAAAAAGGTCATTCTTGTGTCATTTCTCAACTCCACGCCATACAAGCCACAGAGACACCCCCAGTACCCCAAGACCTCCAAGCCCTCCTTTCTAAACATCAAATAGTATTTTCCACTCCCCAAGGACTCCCTCCTTCCCGAGGTGTTCATGACCATTCCATTCCCCTTGTCCCAGGAAGCCTTCCCCCCAATATCCGTCCATATCGCCACCCCTTTGCACCAAAAAATGAAATTAAAAAAATAGTTCAGGAACTCCTTACTGTCGGCATCATCTGTCCTAGTACGAGCCCTTACTCATCTCCATTTGTCATGGTACTGAAGAAATAAGGTTCTTGGATAATGTGTCCTAACTTCCGTGCTCTCAAAAAACTAACCATCAAAGATAAATTTCCCATTCCTGTCATTGATGACCTCCTGGATGAATTGAGTGGCGCCCAATTCTTTATCAAAATTGATCTTCTCTCAGGCTATCACCAGATACATATGAAATAGGCTGACATTCCCAAGACCACCCTTTGCACTCATGAGGGCCACTATGAGTTTTTGGTCATGCCCTTTGGGTTGTGTAATGCCCCCTCCACCTTCCAGAGCCTCATGAACCATGTCTTCCGCCCTTTTCTCCATCATTTTGTCTTAGTTTTCTTTGATGATATCCTCATCTATAGAAAAACCTGGATAGACCATGTTACTCATGTGGATCAAGTTCTCTGCCTACTCTCTCAGCACAAACTTTTCCTGAAACAGTCCAAATGTGCTTTTGTTGCCTCAGAAGTAGAATACTTGGGTCATCTGGTGGGAAAGGATGGCATCAGGGTGGACCCGAAAAAGATTGAAGCTATGCAAGACTGGCTGCACCCAAAGACTCTCAAAAGCTTGCATGGATTTTTGGGCCTCACAGGGTATTATCGCAAGTTCGTTAATAACTACGGAAAGATTGCAGTACCTCTCATGGCTCTCCTAAAAAAGAACTCTTTCACTTGGACTCCAGCAGCTGCTCAAGCTTTTCAAACCTTGAAGAGGGCCATGTGCACCACTCTGGTTCTGACCCTTCCCGACTTCACAAAGACCTTTTTGTTGGAATGTGACGCCTCAAGGAAAGGAATCGACAGCTTCATTTAACTTCATGGATCGGGTCTTCAAGCTTCATGGCCGATTTGGAGAATGGGACCCAAAGTTCTTAGCCATTCTCATGGATCGGGTCTTCAAGCTTCATGGCATGCCAAACTCTATTGTTTCTGATCGAGACCCAACTTTCACAAGAAATTTTTGGCAAGAACTGTTTAAGCTACAAGGCACACAATTGCATCTCAGCTCAGCTTATCATTCCCAGACAGATGGTCAAACAGAAGTTGTCAACAAGTGTTTGGAAACATATCTGAGGTGCTTTACCTCTAAAAAACAACACCATTGGGTTTAATGGTTACCCCTTGCCGAATGGTGGTACAACACTACATACCATACATCCACTCGCATGACTCCTTTGGAAGCAGTATATGGACAGAAGCCACCTTCAACTCTCTCATACTTACCGGGTACCTCGAAGGTCCAGGCGGTTGACCAAACACTTACATTCCGAGAGGATATCCTTCGTACCCTTAAAGAGAACTTGGTCATGGCCCAGAATAGAATGAAGTAGCAAGCAGTTCAAGGTCGTTCCGAACGTCAATTTGTAGAAGGGGATCGGGTGTTTCTACGACTGCAACCATATAAGAAAACTTTCCTCAAGGCTGAGCAGTGTCAGAAGATAGCACCAAAATTTTATGGCCCTTACACAGTTCTCAAGTGTGTGGGACAAGTCGCATATCAGTTAGCTCTGCCCAGTCAGTCGAAGCTACATCCTATTTTTCATGTTTCATGCTTGAAGAAGGTGATTGGAACCAGGTGCCAAATTCAATCCAACCTTCCAAAGTTAGCTGAAGAAGGATCCATTTGGCTACAACCAGAAGCAGTTTTGGACCAACGTGAGTGTCTCCTGTGTCAGAGAACCATCAAGGAAGTGCTAGTACAGTGGAAAGATATGACTCCAGTAGATGCCACTTGGGAACCAGCTACCATTCTGCAGCAGTTTCCACATCTCAAGCCTTGAGGACAAGGATTTTTTTAAGGGGGCGGACATGTTAAGGTCCTAACCCACACATAGGTAGATCAATGTATTCGGATGTAATAAAGTTCAATATTAATAAGACCTTTCAATAAAATAGAATAAGGCGGATGTAAGAAGACCTAATAGAAGCTTCCGCTTCTAGAAGGATCTTCCTCTAGATGCTTCTCTTAATAGACATATTTAGTATAAATAAGGGTCGAGGGTATTAAAACCCTAGCTTGGAGATTATTGTAACATAGCACTGCTCGATTGGAGGTTTCCCCCTCGAAGAGGCCTGTGAACATTGCTTTCTGAATCAAAGTGCCATTTCTATTGCTATTTCGTATATCATTTATGTGTATTGTGAATATTATGTTGGATATTTTACTGTTATTCTGCCATTTCTAGCATTTTATTTCTGTTATGCATATTTTATATATCTGGTATCTTGCACACTTATACTCCTTACTAATCCAATTGTTGGCATTTAATTTCTCCCAGCCTCTGGTTCCACCTTGATCTGATGGTCCTGGATTGCCCCGAACTAAGAATGAACGACTCTTGTAACATGATCCTTTACAAAATGATTTCTTCACTTGCAGAACTCTAGCTACTATGTTATTTCAAATGTGCCATCTCTTTTGAGATTCAATTAACATTATTTATCCATTATGTTCTATTAATCTCTAGCCATGTTCGACATCAATGACAACATTATACCAATGTATCCAACATTTTCTCCCTTTGGCATTGATGGAAACATTTTCTTTGAAATATTTAATTTATGTTGCTTCTCAATTTCCTCCCCCTTTGATAGAAATGACAGAATGGATATTTCTTCACTCCCCCCGTGGTGATGCTCCCCCTATCCATGTGTCCTTTTTACTCTGATGCAAATTTTGTGGTTTTAACGAGGTATGTGAATTACTTCCAATTTTCGTCGAAGATTTTCAAAGGTACTCTTGGGAAAAGGTTTTGTGAATATGTCTACAATTTGTTCTTTGGTGTCCACATACACTACTTTAACCACTCTTTGAGTAACCTGATCTCTTAAGAAATGGTATTTGATTAGGATGTGTTTGGTTTTAAATTGCATTATTGGATTTTTGGAGATACTTAGGGAGCTAGTGTTATCACAATTAATATTAATGGGACCATCATATCTTATTTGTAAATCTTCTAATGTTTTCTTCATCCAAAGAACTTGTGTGGCGCAGGATGCAGCAACAATTTATGTTGCCTCTGTTGTGGATAATGATGTGGATGTTTGTTTCTTACTTATCCATGCTACTAGACATTTTCCTACAAAAAATTCTCCTCCACTAGTGCTCTTCTTGTCATCTATACTACCATCCCAATCTACATTAGTGTATGCATTTAATGTAAAGTCTTTATTTTTTGGATACCATAATCCAAATTCTAAGGTCCCTTTAAGATACTTGAATATTACTTTTACTGCTTTTAGATGAGTTTCCCTAGGTGTAGATTGAAATCTTCCCACAAGCCCTATAGCCTGCATGATGTCAGGTCTAGTTGTTGTTGAATAGAGAAAACTTCTAATAATTGATCTGTAATAGTTTGATCTAGTTTTGGTGAGTTATCATCTATGATTATTTTACATCCAGTGACCATGGGAGTACTTACAAGTTTACTATATTCCATTTGGAATTTATTCAACATTTCCTTGATATATTTGGTTTTGGAAAGAAATATTCCCTTTTTTTATTGAATGACTTGTTGGTGCAAAATTGATCAGAACAGGATCCCTCTCAGGTTACCAACAAAAGGCACCGAGTAGTCTAAAGTGATGTAATTTTCATCTCCTCTAGAGAGAAGAAGTCTCACCTGAACCGCAACCAAGACAAGAAGATAGGGAAGGGCAAGGAGAATACTTAGGCAGGTTTCTAGAATCTCAAGACTCACCATAACCTTGCACGAGACAGACTAACCAAAGAATAGATATGAACTCATTCATAACTGGAAATAAGGACAATCACGTTGTGATAGCATTTGTAAATAGATACAGTGCATTTATCTTATCAAACATAAAGACGTAAAGTATAGAGACGATTCATAATCATAAACATAGAATGACACGGTATATTTCAAAATTTTAGGTCCTTCCATATATATTCTCAAGAGAGATTCTCAGATACAATCTCACAGATACAAGTCAGTACTCTATTATGAGCTTCTGGCTCCAAACTCATGCCTTAGAGCTCTATCTACCCTTTTACCAAAATGTATACAAAATTACAATCACAAAACCTACATGGAGTAGAGTGATGCTCTGTTTATGCCTTCTACACCCTCTAAGACAAAACCCAAAAACCAACCCTTTTACAATCAAATGCATCTCATACATATAGGTTGAGTGGGATCTTATAGCTTTAGACTCTGTATGCTTTCTTGTTCTTGTTTTGTTGTAACTTCCTTTTCTTTGTTGGTGTTGTGTTGTCCCTTTTCACAACCGTTTTCTATTTCTTTTCTTTCTCCACTGTCCATATCTTTTGTGGCTTGCGCAACTTGTGGTTGACCAAAATTGGGACTGTATTCTTCCTTGTGCAACTTCTAACCAAAAATGAAGGGCCCAACAGGCTCCGTCCAGAATCCTTGACTCTCCCTCGAGTCAAGTCCTTAGCTCTTCCATGGCTTCTAGGAGTTCTTGTTTCTTTCCTTTGTCCTTCGTCTCTACTTTTCTTTCATCTTCTTCTTTCACTTTTTCCTTTTCTTCCTCTTCAAACCAAGGGACCAAATCTGGGACCCACTCTAAGGCCCGCTTCCTAACTTCTTGAAAACGCACAATTTTGTCTTGCCACTTCCTGGAAAGGAGTGAGGCTTCAACTACGAACTGCTTAGTCGAATCTATAATGCATCCTTTAGGATTGGATGCGACTAGGGAGTTCCATTAAAAATTAGTTGTAGCATCTACCTGATGCATCTGCATGTACACTGACTAAATGATGGGTTGAAATTTTTTCATCTCTTTCTATGCTACTGATTGTGTTTCAAACAAATCATTCAACTCATTTTTTGTTTGTTGAATTTGATCAAATTTCTCCTGTTGCTCCAGCGGATCCATGGTGACTGCAACTTCTTCATTGAGTGATTGTATCCTTGCACACACATCCTTCATAGTTTGGTTACGCCTTGCAATGATTCCCATCCAATCACTAATTTTGTGAAAGATCCTCATCCATTCAATTGTGCGTTTGTGTAGTGTTGCTCAGGCATTATTTCCTTCCAACATTGATTTTTCCATCCTCTTTTGAAGCTTCTGAGGTTGTTTTTCTGCTTCACATTGGCTCTTCCGCAGCTATGCTTCTACATTCTCTACATGAATGGCTAGTTGTGACCATGCTCCCTGGAGTAGCTCGATATTTTTCTCATGCTCTCCTATGACACTGGATTCAAGTAGTTGTGGTGTTTCCTTCCTTATCTTTGGCATGGATTCAACTAGCTTCTCATGGACTCTTTCCAATTCTTCTTCCCCTGGACCTTAGCATATTTCTCCTATGTCTTGCATGCTTGGGCAAGGAGTGATTCCTCCCTTGCAAACTCTACATCCCTTTCATCCTGTTGGAGCCTCTGCTCCAGTTGATCAGTTGAGGCTTTGATCTTCCTAACTAATTGTGATGATGGCCACTGTGCGAGGTGAATAGAAGAAGGGGTGGTCTCCCTAGGTACTCGGACCTGCAGTGGGAGTCCACTAGATGTCGAATGCTCTGAGTGCATCTCCACCTCTTCTTCTCCTATGGATGGGCCTGGCACAAGTCTCAACCTCAACATTGAACACATGAAAGGTAGCACTTATGTTCTTTCCAGGAAGAGTTACATCAGCTCTATGCACTACTATGGGTTTTGGATTACTATCTCTATTTGTTCCTACAATGACATTGCACTCTGTCCTGATGTCGTATCAGTTTCCTTATGGACTTATGATACCTCTTCCTGTTTCTGGACCTCAGCTTCTATGGTTGCACTCTTTTCGATGACACCCTCAACCTTTGTCGTTGAACGAGTGTGTTGAGGAATTAGGACTTGCAGTTTTGATACCATTTGTATCTCCGTTGAGGGAAAAGTGTCCTGAATTGGTACAAAGGGTATGATATTTTGGCTCTGGGATTCATGGTTTGGAACAATGAGTTCTAGTTTTTCTCGGGTAGCTCGGGAGGGTCCAACTACATGGGCTCTGGATCGATAGTTTGGGAAGGGATGGTGATTTCTCAAAGTGGTGATTGGGGTTATGGAGGTGGTGGGGGTTGTTTAGTAATGGTGGTGGTGGATGGAGTGATGTTAAGATCAGGGTCATCTAGGATATCAATAATTTGGGCCACTCAAGCCATTTCTCGAGTGAGAGGAATGGTGGATGATATTGGCTATGGATTCAAAACCTTTACTGGGGAGATCTTCGTCACGGGTTTCTTATCCAATGGGTCTCCAATGAAAGAAACACTGATAATTTCGTTGACATCCTTACCTGTCAACATGGCTCTCTCTAGAATCTGTGGGAACATGGGTAATGTTCTCTTCTTGCATTACCACGGCTGGGTATCTTCCTTCTCCTCTGAATCCGTCTTCACTGGGGCCTCTTTATTATGTTCCTTTGAACCCAAACTTGGTCCTACCCCTACTTCCTAGCCCTTTTTCTTCAATAGTTCCGCTGGAAGATAGTAGTGCATCCCAGACTTGTGTGGGTTTCATTTGATTCCTGACCATGACATGACCTCCTTGTCGAAGGCCTCCTCATCCAGGTAAAATGGAAACATCTAGGTGTTTAGGTCTTCTCACTTGGCACGACTTGGCCATACAAATGTGTGGTGGAAGTTAATGTTGAATGCAATTTTCCATGTGTTGAGGTTGAACAATTCCTGCGAAATGCACAACCTCTGAGTTGCATCTAGAAACTTGTTGTACCATTTCAAGAACATTGTGTTGTTGAAGGTAGTTTTCTCTGAGTCCGACCTTGAGTGCCAAGGCTTGAACATAGTTTCCAATTGCCCCTTCTCTGCTAGTGATAGTGGTCTTCTTATAGGTGACATCCACTTCAACATGGTGAACACAACAAACAATTATCCATAAGTGAAATTGTCTCCCTTCTCCTAAGCTTCCTCACAAGACACCAGAAGTTCTTCCAGTAAGTAACTGCACCAATTGAACACAACATCTTTGGTGTAAAAATATGCCACTGATAGGACATCCAATGTACATTCTCCTTTGTAATACAACCGCATGACCTTGCTAGCAATTACGTAGCAAGCGGTCCTGACTATCTTGGGTAGAATGGGGTCAATCTTGGCTTTGCGCCCCCCCTCTGCTTATGAAATCACTCATATAAACTAGGTTCTCCCTTTTTCTTCCCATGCTTACTAGGACCCTGAAATCCTTTGGATACATCCTCAACTTCAATGGACAATCTAGTGTGCCGATGGATGTCCTTTGCATGAATTGGGTATCTTCTATCCAACCACAAGATTTTGTCGTGTACCCTGCTAATGAGGAACTTGGTACATCTCGCAACCTCTCCAGTAGTGCCAAAAACTGGAAGATCTCTGAGATTCATAATAGTGGAGTTAAAAAGGTCGATGAAATCTGGCCTCAGCATGAACTACATTCCTCCCAACGCATCTGGAGTGACACTTAGGAAGACATCGACGATCTCGACCCGGGGTTCACAGGGCTCATCCAGCACTGCATCCTTAGAAACCACACTTTTTCTCCCTGTATCTCTCGGGATAGTGACTCTAAATTGTCAACACACTTCAATAGGCTAACTAGGATTGGAGATTATGACTGAGGACCAATGGATTGCACAGGATTGAGCATAATTCAAAATTCATCAGGCACTAAGTTCTCTCTGGGAAACAATGCATCTTACATTGAGTTCACAAAACCTTATACTCATTCTTAGCTGAAAGTTTTGTAATAACTGCTAAGGCTATTCATCATTAACCATATAGACACAACTTGGACCTGATTTTTCCAACGAGACTGGTTAACGGGGTAAATCTATTGGGAAATCCTGGCATTTAATGAGCAATTGGGTCAGGTACATGGTTGATTCTCGACCTTACCATTTAACGGATGAGAATCCTGGCACGAATATTGATGGCATCTTCACGTATCACAGATTTATGGTTTAACAGAGTTCAAATGGGTTATTGTAGTGGTAATAAAGGCTATGACTCAACTAGGTTCATGTGGCACATGGACTAGGATTGCATTCAGATTCGCTCTCCCTATGACCACAAAGGGGTCCCTGTCACATTTACTGACTGTCATTAATAGATTCATCGATCTTCTGATCCTATGCTGCTGAGTAAGCAGTTCTTCATCAAAACACACTTATATGGAGAAACAAAATGAAATACATGTCGTGACGCAACAATGCACACTTCGAATTTATTAACTAAATTCATAGAAATTGCAAAAAATTCAAATCTAGCTACTTATACATGCTCCTTTGGACTAGAGAAACAGTCATTTAGCTCAGTTATGAGACATATAGGGTTTCATGAGAGCGCCATTCACCCATCATGGTTAAAGTATACCGTCCAATTGCGTGAGTCTGATTGCTCCAAAAGGTCGGATCTCTGCAACTATAAATTCTCCCAACCAATGCATGTGCAACTTGCATGGATGTTTTTGGTATCGAATTTCATAAAGTAGGACCTTATCTCCTTGCGCAAATGTTTTATTCTTAATGTGTCTATCATTCCAATATTTTTTCCTTTATTTCTCATTTGATTGATGGAAGTCTGCTAAAAACCTGGTCTCTTCAAGTTCTTGTAATTCCATAAGCCTATGTGCAACTGATTCATCCTATGACATGTGTGTAATATGTGCAATGTATAGAATCGGGGTATTGAATTCTATAGGTACCAAAACCTATTTCCCATAAACTAACTGAAATGGAGTATACTTGTGGATTTTTTTTGTGGTTGTCTTGTAAGCCCATAAAAATGCTAGGACTCGACCATCCCAATCATCCCTTTTTGTGTAGAAATTTCAATACAAATTAAGTATTTCCTACGATTATCCTGATCTAACAATTATATGCCCTTGTTAAATACATGATCGCTTCTACTAATATTCTTACGGAAATTAAACCACGATCACAAAGTGAAATATCAAGAACACATAACATAGAAGTTTTTCCGGGAAAGCATAAAGGTAAAAACCCCACCATCATAAATTATGTATATCATGGATCATGAAACAATCTCATACAAAACTCTAATCCAAGAGCTCTTAGTACAATGCAATCGTCTCACAATGTCATACAAAAATTAACAAATTCATGTGCCAATATTATGTCTCCAAACAGTCTGCCTCCTCTGCACAATCCTTGCAATTAGAATTCTCACAATGAATTCGAATTTCCTAGTTTGCGCATGCTCATGAACATATCCCCTTCATGTGTGATTTCATGAGTGCACTTCACTCAAATCACAACTAATATCCAAACTGTCCCTTTCACCTGTTATCTCAACTAGGTCTCCATTGGATCTGACAGGCATGTAGTTAACCGTGGCGAATCTTCAGTTGCATGTGAGTTCACTGATTGTGAATTAATCAATAATTAATTTACTGAACTCTCACTAGTGAAAGTTTAGTTACAACTAGTACAATTGGGCTTAACTCACTTAACTGAGTTAAACTACTTCACAACTCTCATAACTACATTTATAACTCTGTTACAACTTCAAGTCACCTCCATGTCTTACCAGCCAACCTTTGAACTCAAATTTCCCATAGTTAATTGATTTTCCATTTCAGTTAATTATTTCAAGTACTTATGAGATAATAGATTAATATTTATTGTCTAATTTATTTAAGGGAAAAGTAAATTAGACACATGTTTCTTGTTGACTTTTCAACACTCCCTCTCAACAATAAAGGGATTACCCTTCACCCCAACACTGTTTCTATTATATTCAAATTTTCTCCTGGTGAGCACCTTCGTCAGAATGTCTACATCCTATATTTCCATAGGAATGTATTGAAGAAACATGATCTTCTGCTGCACACAATCTCTGAGGTGATGATACCAAATATCTATATGCCTAGATTTATCATGAAACACAGGATTATTTGAGATTTTAATGCAACTCTGATTATCACAATGAATCATTGTCGGATCTAAATGAGAACCAAACAAACCAACCAAGATCATTCTCATCCAGATAGCCTCACATGCAGCTTGACTCACTTCGATGTATTCCGCTTCCATTGAACTAAGTGCCACAGATCTTTGTTTCCTGTTGTACCAAGAAACAACTGTAGATATGATACTAAAGATCCCCCCTGATGTGCTCTTTCTATCCATTGGACTACCCGCCCAATATGCATTTGTGAAGCCATGATAATTCATCTCATCCATCTATCTATACCATAATCCATACTTAGATGTTCCCTTCAGATATCTCAGGACATGCTTACCCACCTTCCAAAAGAGTTTGGTAGGCTTAACCATCACTTGACTTAGCTGGTTAACCACATGGAAAATGTTCGGTCTCGTGTTCACTAAATACATTAGCGAACCTACTACCTATTGATAGACATTAGAATCCACTACCTCTCCAAAAGTAGCATCCTCTTTCCTCCAGTTTCCTAGAGGAGGAATATCCATGGGTTTGCAGCCTTCCATGTGAAACTTACCCAGTATCTCCCTTGCATACTTGCCTTGAGACACAAAAATTTCACCATGTCGCTGCCATATTTCCAATCCAATGAAATAATGAAGGAGGCCTAAATCCTTCATCTCAAACTCCTTTGCAAGGTCCTCCTTGCATGAGTGTATCAACTGCTCATCACCAATCAGTATTAAATCATCAACATAAAGAAAAATGATCAAGAGCTTACCCTCCACCAAAATTTGGTATAGGTTTGCATCCACCTCACTTTTAGTGAAGCCCAATCTGGTGAAATAGCTATCTATCCTAATGTACCAAGCACGAGGTGCTTGCATCAGCCCATACAGTGCTCTCTTGAGTCTACACACATGCGATGTTGGCAGGAATTGTAGTTTGCACAGTTTGCATAGGACTTGTTTTTGTCATTAATGTCAAAATTTAAAATGCCAAAGGGGGAGTTTGTTGGTCAGTTTGCACATGCACCGTGGATCAGTTTGCACAGGCACAACTTGAATTTTAGAGATCGTCAATTTCGAAGATCGTCACTCCTGGAGTTTCTATTTTGGGATTTCAGGAGTTTCTATTTCGGGATTTTTGCATGGTAAGAAAAAACTCCAACATAAAGAAGTCCCGAATGCTGAAATACTGAAAGGGACACATGTCACATGATTCTGAGAGTTTCTATTTCAGGATTTTGGGAGTTTCTATTTCGGTATTTTTGCATGGTAAGTAAAAAATTCAACATCACGAAGTCCCGAATGCTGAAATACCAAAACCACGACATCCATCCATCTCGATGAATGATTAAGTCATATCTATTGGATTAAGCATTGGAGGAGTAATATAAGAGTTGTATATGATCATTGATCTGTCCTCGAGAAGTTAATGAGAACCATCTAATTTATGTCCACCAAATCAAATGTGAAGTCGTTAGATCATTTCGGGGTTCGTGACTTGGAGTGTCGAAACACTTCATCACAGAAATGTTGAAATGCGAAACGCCGAAATTTTTTGGGTTCGTGACTTGGAGTATTAAAACACTTCATCACAAGAAATGCCAAAATGCGAAACACCAAAATACCTTTTTGGTGTAGGCAGTGGTTACCACCAATGGTCATGTGAGAGGGAGGAGCTAGCATGAAGCTAAGCTCTATTTCATGGTTTTGTAACTTGAAGCGTCAAGACTCTTCGACACATGATTTCCGAATTGCTGAAATGTGAAATGCGAAATGCATTTCAATTAACCTGTGGTCATGACCAATGGAAATATGGGTTAGCACAAGTGGTTTTCCAAAGTGATCAAGGGTTATTCCATGCTGAAAAATTAAAACAGATGTATGTTCATCAAACGGTGCTAGTTAAATGTTTAAACTAATCATGTGGATATTGTTCGTCTTGATGCCTTGACCAATAATAATCACTGTAAGGTTGTTATTCAGTTATTGTAACTGAATCTTCGAAGCCTGAGGGTTCGAGTGTACGCTCTGAATGTACAGGGTAGAAATAAGTGAAATTGGGTGAGATGAATGTTGGTGCGTATGGAATTAATGGTACAACCATAGCTCTAAGGTAAAATTCATTTATGTAAATGAATATAAAACCGAAATAAAATCATATAGGGAAAGTGAGAAGAAATGATGAAGATATAGCAGAGATCAAGGGGAGAAGAATGGATTTTGATATGATTATATAAACAGAGAGGACTTGAATGATGAATCTTTTGCCAGAGAAGATAAAGGGTTGGTTTGTAGGTTCTTAGTGACAGAGAAGGATTCTAGGGTGGTAGGGAGGAGCAAGGGGAGACTGTAAAAGTCTCATGTACAAGTTGGTGCTTGTACATATAGGAGTTGTAGCTTCCATTCAGTAGGTGCTGAAGAAACAGAGGTAGCAACCTCATCTGGGTTGTAGCTCAGATAAAATAAGAATGTAAAGAGGAGTTGGAGCTTGCCTTTCATTCATAAGAAGAAGAGGTTTTTCCCTTTTGGGTTTCCTCATGGAAAATCATTGTGTCACTGTTTCATTTATGTGATTGTATATTTATTGGTTAAATGTATTACTGCAAGTTAAATGTCAAAGGCATGATTTATTGATTAATAAGTAATCTTCTTATAAAATGAAAGAAATTTTATACAACTGATTCACCCCCCCCTCTCAGTTGATTTATACTATTCAACATGCGACTCCCTTTCAAAGGTCTCAAAACCTTCTGGTTGTTCAATGTACACTTCTTCCTCAATGATCCTATTGAGAAACACAGTTTTTACATCCATTTGATGAATACGCAAGCCCATATGTGCTAAGAGTGCAAGGATGGATCTTATGGAAGAGTACCTTGCGATAGGTGCAAAGGTCTCATCATAATCTATCCCATAAATATGTGAGAAGCCTCGGGCCACAAACCTAGCCTTGTATTTCTCCACACTCCCATCAATAGCTTTCTTTACCTTGTAGATCCATCTCGAACCTACCACTAATTTGTCGATCAGTCTTGGGACAATTTCCCATGCACTGTTTTTGACAATGGAGTCATACTCCTCTACCATAGCATCAACCCAAGTGGGGTCCTGCACTACTTCCTAAAAGGAAGATGGTTCAGTCACAATACATTTTCTCATGAGAGCCATGTATCCAACAAATCGATTAGGAGTCTGTCTATGCCTGTGTTGTGAAGTAGGGGCTCCTACATTCTGTGCAACATCTAGTCTCAATCTGTCAACTTCTATGGTGCGCTTTCTGCCATTTCTGATGGATGGCTCTTCTTGAGTGGTTTCCTCCACTCCATGAACCTCCTCATGTGGCTGATCCACATCTTGAGACTCATATTTGGGAACCAACAATTCCTCTTCTGCATGCAATTCTAGCTCCCTCTCGAGCGACAACCGCATGGCTTTCCCCTCATTGAAATTTATATCTCGTGGCATAACAGTCATCTTACTATTCAGAAAATACACACAATAATTATGGGGTGTTTATGTGTACTCCACAAATATCCCAACTTCAGCAGTCAGTTCCATATTCTTCATAGCATCCTTGGTCACATGCACATAAACAGATGAGCCAAATTTTTTTAAATGAGAAACATCTGGTTTCTTACTAGTGAAAGCTTCTTCAGGTGTACTCATGCCAAGTATTCTATGAGGACAATGGTTTTTCACATAAACCACAGTATTTCATGCTTCTACCCACAAATGCATTGGTAGGCCCTGATCATACAACATCACTCATGCAACACCCACGATCATTTTTTTCTTTCTCTCCGCGACCCCATTTTGTTGTGGGTTATGAGGCGCTATGAGTTCTCTTCGAATTCCTTCTTTACTATAGAGTTATTTAAATTCGTTAGATATGTATTATCCACCATTATCACTCCTTAGATCCTTCACTTTCTTCCCCGACTCTTTCTCCACCAATGCTTTAAACTCATAGAACTTTGAGAATGTTTGATCCTTCTTCTGCATGAAGAATATCCAACATTTACAAGAAAAGTCATCAACAAAAATAACATAATACTTATGTTTTGTTGTTGAAGCAACCGAGAATGGTCCACACATGTCTGTGTGAATTCTCTCCAGGATCACCAAAGCACGGTTCTCCTTTTCATGAAAATTGGACTTTACATACTTCCCCAAGGTGCACCCCTTGCACTGATCTAACTGAGAAAGTGTTCCCCTTGGAAGTCTAGTAGATATTTGTTGCATGATCTTCAAGGTTCCATGATGAATATGGCCCAATTGTCTGTGCCATAATTCACTCTCATCCCAACTCACCACTTTTTCTGCCTTTCCCACCATGGCACCACAGCCATCTACCTCTAGCATGTAGAGATTCTTAACTCAAATCCCTATTTTCTTGACTTGACCCATTTCTTTATGTCGCAGGTAGGATTTTCCACCACTAAAAGTAATGTCATAGCCTTTGTCCTCCAACATTGCGACTGAGACCAGGTTTTTCTTCAGACCTGGAACATGCATAACATTTTTCAATTGAAATGGTTTACCTGACTCCCTCTGAAAGGTAATGGTACCAATTCCAGTCGCACTATACCATCCATCTTCACCCATATCAATATGCATTCTGAGATATTTCTCCTCCAAGACACTGAAAAACTCTCTATCTCCCATCATGTGGTAGGAAGCGCCACTATCCAAATACCACATTGATCCTGATGCACTTGAAGCCATGCATACGATCAAAGATAATTCAAGTTCAAATTGTGAGACAAGAGCCTCACCAGTTGCAGCTCCAACAACCATCTTGTTCTTCCTCTTCTGAGGACAGTTAGTAGCGAGATGCCCATGTTCATGACAGTGAAAACACTTCACTTTGGACAAATCCAACTTCTTGACTTTAGACTCGGATTTTGAATGGAATTTCTTCCCTTTTCCTTTCCTTGCCTTGGAATTCAAAGAACAATCCTCTTCATCATCATGCTTTGATGAATATCCATCTCTGGTGTTCCTCCTGAACTCCTCCTGCATTAGATCCAACCATAGTTGTTCCCAATATGGAAATTTTTCCCTTCCATTGACAAAGTCTTGATAACTGTGCCAACTCTTGGGATGTCCTAGGAGAGCCAAGCTCACAAAATCATCAACAACAACTGTTATTCCTACACTTCCAAGCTCATCCTGACATTGGACAAACTTCGTGAGATATTTTGGAATAGAGTCGCCCTTCTCCATCTTGATCTTCTGAGTTTATCTTTGAGTGCCAATTTCCTATGGTCGTTGTTGTTTTGGAATAGATCCATCAAAACATTCCACATTGCATGTGGTGTGGATTTCCCATGTGTTATCCACAATTTTGGTCATCGTGATGATGGTATGATAATGTTATGATGATGGAAAATCAATCTCTTCACTAAGAACAATTTCCTTAGAAGAGTTACATTTGTCTGCTTCCAGAAATCATTCTTTTAAAGGATGTTCGCAGGCTACCTATATATCTGCCTGCAAGAATGCCTGATTCTCGCAGGATGCATTAAGCTTGAGTGTGAATAGTTCGCACTGTAACTAACTGTCAAGGTGCGAACATGTTCCAAAGGAAGGAAAAAGATAAAAATCTCGAATCTTCTAGAAGGGAATCTTCTAGAAACATGAGTTGGCTTCGAATGGTTGTTCAGGTGCTGGCATTCCAGATATCTTGGGATCATTCCTATGCAAGTAGCTAATCTATCTTCTCCTATATATTGAGGAGATTGCTCATGGAAAAGGTTAGAAGCAAACTAGCAAGAGATTGATTGGAGAATTAGTGCGAGACTGTATGGAGGACTGATGCTACAACAGCTAGAGACAACAACAAGGTCATCACAAGTGGTTGATTTTCTTCATGCATGAGCAAGTGTGTGTGTCAGAGCTAGGAGCCATCGAAAGGAGACCTACGACATCAAGGCTCAGGTTGTAAGTTTCACTTTCAATTAATTCAATACAGTAATATGTCCCTTTCCCATAAAGATGATGTCACTTTATTACATAAATCCTTGATCATATGTATAGGATAGCTATTGAATATATTAATCTGCCTTTACTTCGATTGGTTTGTACTGTCGTGATCTGAATGGTGTAAGAGCATTGGAGTAAATCTTGGAAAAAAAAATACATAAGGAAAGAGTTCATAAGGTATGTCCATAATCCTTACCTCTTAGTTCATTCAATAGGTTAGATCTAGGGAAAGTGTATTATTCTGTCCTGTTTTGTTCTAGATCCAGGTGGATCTAGGGAGATCAGTTTGTGGCTGCACTCATGGATTTATCCTGAAACACCATGGAGAATTGAGACAATGTGGTCTCATACTCCCTCCAACAAGATCCTCCTCACCTTTGCCACTTTCTTTTTCCATGCATCAAGATTTGTAGTGTCTGTCGCATCTGGCTTAAGAACATATTTGTCAATGTATTCCTTCAAGCCATTGTCTTCGAGTACTGCTTCCATCCTATCCTTCCAAGAAATGTAGTTCGAGCTGCCCTCGAGTGCATACTCCAAAATCAAGTCATTGAAAGCCATTTAGATCTTGAATCAACTGTAGCACCAAGAAATTACTTCTTCAAATTCAAATTTCATCCAACCACAAAATCAACTGCTGCAATCCTTCTTTCCCTGGGAGGTTCCCACCTGACCAGTTACTATCCTGAGGGAATTTTTCACCTCGCCAATGTATAGCCTACGAAAATTTTGAGTAAGTTCACACTGTAATGCACAGTGGGGTGAGGGAGGTTCGTACCTCTCCTTTAAGCAGCCTGTAAAAATCCTAGGGAGGTTTGCACCTCTCCTTTGAGTAGGGTGCAGAAATTTCTTCTCTTAGAAATGTGCGAAGTTTTCAGTACTATGTCGTCGCACCCTGCTAGAGATGGGACCTGTGAAAATACTATTATTTTCACACCTCACTTCCGTAGCTCTGTGGCTCTGATACCATGTAGAAATTTCAATACAAATTAAGTATTTCCTGCGATTATCCTGATCTAACAATTATATTCCATTGTTAAATGCATAATCGCTTCTACTAATATTCTTGTGGAAATTAAACCACGATCACAAAGTGAAATATCAATAACACATAACACATAAGTTTTTTCGGGAAAGCATAAAGATAAAAACCCCACTATCATATATTATGTATATCATGGATCATGAAACAATCTCATACAAAACTCTAATCCAAGAACTCTCAGTACAATACAATCGTCTCACACTGTCATACAAAAATTGACAAATTCATGTGCCAATATTTTGTCTCCAGATAGC
Source organism: Picea engelmannii (assembly GCA_009831015.1). Lineage (NCBI taxonomy): Eukaryota > Viridiplantae > Streptophyta > Pinopsida > Pinales > Pinaceae > Picea > Picea engelmannii. The sequence continues at coordinate 138,056 of ML783716.1, forward strand.
CTACCCCCTCTGCACAATCCCTACAATTAGAATTCTCACAAAGAATTCAAATTTCCTAGTTTGCACATGCTCATGAGCATATCCACTACATGTGTGATTGCATGAGTGCACTTCACTCAAATCACAACTGATATCCAATCTGTTCCTATCACCTGTTATCTCAACTAGATCTCCACTGGATATGACATGCATGTAGTTAACCATGGTGAATATTCAGTTGCATGTGAGTTCACTGATTGTGAATTAATTAATAATTAATTTACTAAACTCTCACTAGTCCAAGTTTAGTTACAAATCCTCTATCCAAACAAACCTTTGTTAATCCTCTCTCCAGAATCTTGTTAAACACCTCTATTGTTTCATTGGCTTGCAAATGGTAGGGGATATTTTTATGATGTTGAATTAAGAACTTTGTTGTAATCTTTTCTATTGTACTACTGATAAAATGACCACCCTGATCATTGGTCAGACTCCTAGGACATCCAAATCGAGTGATAATATTTTTAAAAATAAACCTGGCAGTAATATCGATCGAGCAATCCTATACAATTGCTACCTCATCCCAATGTGTAAGGTAATCATTTGTGGTAATAATATACCTAGCCTTTGAATTCTTAGCTATGGGGATGATCGGCCCAATGAAGTCGACCGCCCACTTCTCAAATTCTTGCAGAGCTCGAACTGGCCGAAGAGGTAATTCATCTCGTCATGATGGCTTTCCCACTCTTTGACAGAAATCACAAGATCTAGTATATGCCTTTTCATATTTGAATAGTGTGGTATTTCCTCCAACATGTCCTCCTGCAACTCCACTCTGGCATTCCCACAGTATGTCATGTCTCTTGTGATCTAAGACACACCTCTTGAGGATGTTGTTATTGGGTAAATCGGTAGATGCGGACATGAACTAATCCCCCTATATCCACCTAGATCTAGAACAAAACGAGACGGAACATGACGCTTTCCCTAAGTTGTGATCATTGAGTTTGCTACCAAAGAAGGAATAGAAAACATACCTTATGAATCTCTTCCTTATATCTTTGTTGTCCATGCTTCACTCTAATGCTCCTATGAAATCAGATCTGCAATAACACTAACCAACCAACGTGAAAGCAACAATAGTAGAATTCAATGACAACCTAAACATGTGATCAAAGAATCATGTAGTAAAATACCAATCATTTTATGGGAAAGAGACATGCCACCATATTATATTAATGAAAAGTAGAAGATACAATCGAATTGCCTTGATGTTGCAAGTTCCCTTTTAGTGGTCCTTCGTTCCAACACACACATACACTTGCTCTAAAATTCGCATGAATATAATCCACAAAATCTTGATGGACAAATGGAGACCTCGAGCGTCACTAAAAACATGATTCTTCACACAGTATTCAGCCTATTCTTTCATCAATTCTCTGCTTAATCTTTCTTAACCTTTTCCATGAGAGGACCCTCCTTATATAGGAGAAAGTTAAGTGGTTAAAGGGATGAGGATGATCCCACCAAATCATAGAAACCATTAGGATCTCAACCATACGAACACCACCTCACATTATAGAAGATTCCTCTTCTAGAAACTTCATGAAACCTCTTTCCTGTTTTAGCTTTGGAACGTCGCCGCACCCTACGGAAACCCCACGGGAAAGCTATAAAGAAGCCTACGGAAATCATAGATTTTTTCACTGTGTAATAGATGCAGCCTACCCTTTCTAAAAAGTAGTCTTGTAGAGGAGGAAAGAAGTTTCTTTTCTCAGGCAAAAGGTCATTTTGGGAGCCTGAACACATGCTTGTGAAATCATCATCAGGGTGACCAAAATAATGTGTAACAGAATGGCCCATTTGGAGCTGACACAGGGAAGGCCGACATGGTAGGAATTGACAACTCCATATGGCCGACTCAAAAGAGGGCTTGGTTTAACTTCTCTTAAACATATGAATGACACAACACTAGTCTTGGCAACATTGACTCAAAGACGACCCAAGATATGAACTTGCAGAAAGCTAGACGAGAGACAAATGGATTTCCCAACCTAGATCCAAATGATGAAGGGGGTGTCATGTTCAATAGAAACGCTTACTGCCACTAACACAAATACATAGACACATCTCTTTCCCAAATTTTCCCCCACCATTTATCGCGAGTACCTCTTTATTTTTTCACAAGCTTGAGGAGGATAACATATGCTTGTTAATTTAAGATCATCCTTCAGACGAGTCCCTCGGACTATGTTTAACGAACCCTAAGAAGGAGTGGTTTGGTCTTGTGTGGGTCTTTTGATGTTTGTTTAATGAGTCCAAAGATAGAAAACTTTGGGGTTTTTCATATTTTGAGAGTCTGAAAAACACTTAAAGAGAACGCTCCCAATTCCTTTTTCGTAAAGTAGTTCGACAGTACTGAAAAAGTGATAAAATATCTCCCATCAAACGTTTTATTCAAATACTTTTACGAGCGTGAAAAGAACAAGGTTGCTCGAAAACCTTTTTGTTTTTATGGAGTGTGAAAAGAGCTTAAATGTTACTCCATAAGTTTCATGATTTTTGTGTTACCATGATGAGTACGAAAAGATGACAAAAGTATACTCGGTTGCGTTCTCATCGATTTTCGAGCACGAGAATGAACAAAGACTAAGCTCAAGTATTTTCTAAAAAACCTTAAAAAGTAATCGTACACGCGACGAAAAAGAAAAACAAATTGCAAAAACTGTCTATACTTCATTGTTTGGAACCCTAGTCTGCCCATCTGTGAGAAACAAAACACTCATGAGACCATTAGACTTGTAGATTTTTGAGAAAATATATTTAAATGATATAAAATATTTTTAGAAAAAGTAAAAAATGAGATAAATAGGGGTAAGAACTCATTTTCACTATTTCATTTGTATTTGGTCAAAAACTTGTCTAAGAGCCCTTTTTTCACCTCGTATTTCAACAATCGATTGCGGGGACCAAAGATGATCATTTGGCGAATGGTTTGCATGAAAATGGTATGTACCTAATCCTGTTCATTTTCAATGGTTTAAAATTCATTTCAATCGGTTAAAAGATTATTTTTTGGGTGAATGTTTTGGCTGTAGGCATGCACTGGGGCCGCCGCAGGTGACCCATATTGGGACCTGCGGAAATCAAGGATTTCCATAGGCCCCCAATGGCTCACCTACAGAAACCCCACACTATAAATGAAGCTCGGTTGCAGTGGCTGGAAAACCCAAAAAACATGCATACGTTTTCTCAAAAAGAATTCCAAAATGAATGATTAAAGGTGATAACTTCTTTCTATCCTCTCCATGCAGGTATTTTGATTGCAAAAATGTTGGAGTGGAGAGAAAGAGAGAATGAAGACGATGATTCTATGGATTTGAATGATCCAGGCACCATAAATGCCTTACGACAGTGTGGCCTGTTAAAGTTCTTCAAGATCCAGGGCATGAGAGCCCAACTGAGACTGTTAGAATACATGGTTCATATGTGGGACGTGGACCAACAAGTATTTCATGTGGGTGTTCATGTGCTTTCCTTGGACATCAAAGATATTTAATTTTTGATAGGGTTATCCCGTCACGGGGTGAAAGTGACCTTAACAGGAGGTTGAGGTGGTGGTTTTTCGATGAGTGAATACATCAGATGCTATTGTGAACCTGAGGTCGAGCGGTGCAAAGGTAAAGTGGATATTAGAGGGTTTCATGATCTAACTTTCAGAACCATTATTTTCACCATTGCACGGATGGCAGGGAGTGCTTCTCCACACATGGCTCTTTAGAGCTACTTTCATTATGTCGTGGAATGCATGAAACCTCTTGTGTTCAACTGGTGTGATGGCCTCCTCCACAGTATGAAGAGCCAGTTGAACAAGAGAAAGAACGGGGAATTAAAACAATTTGGGTATGGATCCATTTTGGTATCTTTCTTCCTAGAAAGAGTCCCTCACTTATGCCTGCAGGTAGAGTGGAATATACCAGTGCCACGAGATCCACGGATGAAGCGGTGGTGTGATCTCATGTCCTGGCATGTAGTGGGCCCCATTATTAAATACAATGATACATTTTTTGATTGGTTGGAGCCCTAGATCTTGATGATCAATGACTATGCATATGTCAGGCTGGATTTTTGTAATGACCCTAACTTGGTGCTACCAGAGGGTTCTCAGTGGGGGGACCTAGGTAAGAAAAACATTTTGCTTTTATGTTGTTTTTGTAAATTTTTAAAATATCAAGTATTTTTATGTTTCCAATCCAAGGACTAATAAAAAAAAATTAACCATGCAGATGTAGGGCCATATCATCCCCCGGGTACATCCCCTATATAGAGGTGAGGGGAAGTGGTTGTAGTGGTAGGATGGGATGCAGACGATTATGAAGAAATTGAGTAGAATCTAGAGGGTTTGACTGCATGCATCCCAGATATGTCGATCGACGAGGTCCTGAGGTGTTTCCAGTGCCATACCATAGGCATATCTGGTCCACTGAGATGATTTCTTCATAGGGTAGCACGAGCAGTAGTATGCTACCATGAGTAGTACCCATGATACTATTTTGTAGAAGCTGTGGGCTTTGTATTTTGACATTTTGGTCTTTGGACAGAAAAACAATCTTTTTTGTAACAAACTTTTATCATTATATATATATATATATATATGAGACTTCTACCGACTTATTTTTCTTTGTATAATACATGTGATGTGTGATTGGGTTTATAAATGTCTCATATGTCTATCTAACACATAATTAGTTAGTGCATCAATTAATGTATTTAGACATCTAGGAATGTGTTGATATTTGATATAATCAAAATAACGTTCCAAGAGGCGAATTCGTAGATATGATTGTAACAAAGTAGGACTTCAGATAGCATAGACATTACTTAACTGTAGTACTACTAGTTGTGAATCAATTCATATGACCAAGTGATGGATCCCCCGTGAAACAACGTCGATCAACAATTCAACGTCTGCGCTATACTCTGCGATATTATTGGTTTCACAAGTGAGACAAACACCGTGTAGACTGATAAGTTCGTTTGTAGGTGCATAGATTGCCCACATAGCAGAAGCTAGGTTTTGAGTACTACGACTAATGCCATTAGCGAATCCAATGTAGGTTAGTGAAGACGTCGACATCTAGAAACCAAGCACAATGCAAGGTAAGAGGTCAGGGTAGAAACCAAATAACAAAAAAGCACATAAAAAAGTAGCACACAAAGATTATGATATAGTAAAAATACAAGCACGCATGTGAAGATAGTCTAAGAATAATACTTCTTCAAGTAAATCCCATTTATGGGTTCACTCAAAGGAATTCCATCATAATCTACTAACTCATAGGCTCCCTTCTCCAACACTCATTTGAAAATGTAAGGTCCTCGCCACATAGCCTCAAATTTTTTAGCTCCTAGGAAATCACGATCTTATTCATAGAGGAGAACTAGATCACCCTCAAAGAAAACATGTGGCTTGACATGCTTGTTGTATTGGTATTTGACGTGTTTCTTCTAGGTTTCAATAACTAGGGTGGTGTCATGATGGGTTTCTTCCAATTGCATAAGATACAACAGACGTTCTTCTTCAGCAGAAGTGTTTGGGAGAAGTTCGACGGCTAGTTTCAAGGATGGGATCTCACATTCAATCGGTAGAACAAATTCTATACCGTACACTAATTGGAAGGGGGGGAAACCCATGGCAAACTTCACGGATGTCCAATAGGCCCATAATGTTGAAAAACATATTGTGTGCCAACTTGTTTTGTGAATTCCTATAATCCGTCGAAGCATGGTGATAAGAAATTTGTTTATCGCTTCAACTTGGCCATTGGCATGTGGATAGTAGGGGGTTGAGTTTTCATGTCGAAGACCCAAATTTTCTGTAAGCTCGGACATCATGAAGTTTCGAAAAAGACTACCATGATCAGTGACGATAGCCCGTGGGATTCCAAATCGTGTGATGATGTGATTGAACATGAATAGGGCTGTATTTTTTCCCATGTTATCGAATGTAGACATCGCCTTGACCCATTTCGTGAAATAATCCATGGCTACGATAATGTATCCATGCCCCCTGACCAAGTGAGGGTTACATGTCATGAAATTGATACCCCATTTAGTGAAAGGTCCAACGGAAACTATAGGGTGTAAGGGATTGGGGTGATATCTTATTTTGTTGTTATACGTTTGGCAAGCATGGCACTTATGGACAACGATTATACAGTACTTAAACAAAGAAGGCTAGAAGTACCCTACTCGTAATATATTTTGGGTAGTGGAATACCTGAAAATATGAGCACCACATGCTCCAGAATGGCAGTCATTCAAAGCTTTCTCGGCCTCATCAAAGGTGAGACAGCGTCGGAAAAAAGTGTCAACACCACAGTGATAAAGAGTGTCACCGAGAATGATGTATTGACGAGCTTGATAGCGGATGCGACGATGGTCTGTACTAGAGATGTCAGGCTGGAAAGTTTGAGTCTGGAGATAAATGATGATATCTCCATACCAAGGGTCATTAGAGCTGATTAGAAAGAGGGATTCATCAGGTAAAGAATCCTCTACCACATTTTTTGTTTCAGCGGGGGGAGGGTCACATATCAGTTCGGAAAAAACTAGTGACTTCTTTGACTTAGCGCGTTCAAACTCTAATTTGAACTCTTGGAGGATTATGATCCATTTGGAGTACTTTCCCCCTAGCAATTGGCATGTCAAAATGTGTTGCATAGGGCTGCAAGCATAAATAATGGTGGTCTTGCATAAAAGGATATAGTGATGGAAACATTGAATAGCTTGAACAGATGCCAAGGCTAGTTTTTCCACATGTAGATATTTGGATTCAGTAGTCATGAGACTCTGACTCAAATAATAAATTGCATGCTCATCGTGCGATTCATCTTCTTGGACTAAAACCATAGTGATGGTAGATTTTGAAGCAGCTAGGTAGAGGAAATAATCTTGACTGTAATCGGGTGGGAAAAGTAGTGGTGTACGTGTCAGGGCGAGTTTTAAAACTTTGAATGATTTGTTTGCAGTCTCGTCCCAGAAAAATGTAAAACCTTTCTTCAAAAATCGAGTAAATCCTGAAGTTAACTCAGAGTAATTCAAAATGAATCGACATAAGAAGTTTGCCTTCCCTTGCAAACTTTGGAGTTGGCGTAAGGTAGAAGGAGGAGGTAAATTAAGGATGGCATCAACCTTCAGAGGATCCACCCTAATTCCATTACATGACACAATAAAACCTAGAAGTCGACTGGACTCCACACAAAAACTGCATTTGTGTGGGTTTAAACGTATATGGTAGTAACGACAGTGAAGGAAAATGGATTGGAGATGGGTTGGGTGGTCTTGGTGACATAGGGAATGTGTCGGTAGATTGTTGAGATAGGGTTGTACAATGTGATTTATATCATGAAAAGCATAAGACATGGCACGTTGAAAAGTTGTGACAACGTTCTTTAAACTGAAAGGCAGTTTCTGGTAGGCGAAAGTACCCCAAGGACAAATGAAAGAAGTTTTTTGTTGATCCACAGGTAGAATGTTGATCTGGTTATAGCTGGAGAAACTGTCCATTAATGAGAAGATTTTGCTCCCGACGCAATCGTCGATGATCTGGTCAACGAAGGGGGTTGGAAAGTTGTCTTTGGGACAAGATTTTTTAATATCCCTATAATTGACGCATACGTGGATCGTGCCTTGTTTTTTATTGACTAGAACGAGATTGGATACCCAATTGGTTAAAGCCACAGGGTAGATAAAGCCAGCCTTGAGAATTTTTTCAACTTTGAGTTTGATAACAACGGCTTTACAGGGGTGGACTGGGAGAAGTCTTTGCTGAATGAGTTTAGCATTCAAACAAGTCTTGATTTCATGTACAATGATATTGGCATCAATGCCTGACATCTCTTCATAGCTCCAAGCGAAAATGTCATGGAATTCTTGAAAAAGAGCTTTGTATGTGACAACCTCATCATCAGAACAAGTGGCTCCGATATGAACATTTTCGACAACTCCAGGTTTAACGGATATGTCAAGCGGAATAGTGGGTGAAATATTACTCAAGTTCCCTTCTTAAAGGACATCATGGGTTGACTAGGGAACAGAGGAAATGACCACAATAGTTGACAAAGTCGAAATCCATTAGTAGTTATCTATGGTGTGTTGTTCAAGGACGATAATGGAACGTTGATGCCCATCCTCCCATGGGGTATCCTTTGTGGACATAACCGACATAATCATCTCGTCCATAGGGAAAATGATGTGAAATGGATCAAGAGATGAATCACCAATAGAGGGGGTAGAAGGGGTTGCCGATTGAATGGCTTGATAAGTGGATTCAACCAGAGTCAAAGGAATTTGCTCGCCATAGAGAACATAATCACCAAGGTCGGGTACTATCCACGGGTCATGATACATGGGGGTTTCACAGACAGAGGTAGAGATCATGTTGATTGAGGTGACAAACAAAGGAGGAATTTTGGGTGGTGCGATTGGGAATGTACCCATCAAAGTAGAATCTTTAAGAAGACACACACCGACATTCTCGTACCCAGGAGGTGTTTTCGAAATGAAAGGTACGTTGCTAGTATGAGAATCAGAGTTAAAGAAGGCCAGTTGGTCAACAATAACCACCTTTCCTTGGTGTGGGAAACGTAACACACTAAAAAGTGTGGAGAAAACTGTGTGCATGGAATCAATCCAACTCCGGCCAAGTAAGAGGTTGTAATCGAGAGGTGCCTCAAATACCTCGACCTCAATGTTGATTGTTTTTCCTTCTAACGTAATAGGAAATGAAGGAAGAACACCGTAGGGTTTAAAACTAGAGCCATTAAAGGTATTGAGTGTGTTGTGTGATTTAGTGAGAGGAGGAGAGCCAATGGCTTTCCAACAGGTAATGGAAATGATGCACGTCGAGGCACCCTCGTCAATAATGGTTCTGCAAATATTCTTGTTTTCGACAACAACTTGTATCTAAAATGCTATTTGAGGAGGTAATCTTGGGATGTGATCTTCTAGGTCAAATATTATCAAATTTGTATCCATGGGGTTGATTCCACCAATAGCCTTTAACAGAGCCTTTCTTTGTGTGGGGAAACTTTGAAGGACTTTGAGAGCTGACATCGCAGAGGGTGCTTGTGAAATATCTTCTACAATGTTGTAGTTTTGATCAACATGCGCGTGAGGGTTGAAGGAAGACTTTCGAACAACGCCATTTGGAGGAGGGTAGAGGGCTATATCAAGGCCCGATTGTTCTAGATGAAGAGGACCATTGGGAGGTGAAGTCGAGGGATTCGTTTGTACCAACAAAGGTGCTATATATTCAACTTTCTCCTTTGAGGGAGAGTAATCTTTGGCCCGAGTAGCGATGGAAATATCATTCTTTTTTGAATCACCGGTACACATGAGGACACAGGAAGTGGTGGAGGGAGAGGCTTGGTCATGAATGACCAATTGGGCCTACTTCTGAGAAGGGAAAGGTTGTGACAAAATGGCAAGTGTGGGAGACTCCAGGGTCCCTTGAAGGAGTTTAGTGACCTCAGCATGTCTTGGACAATCTTTCGTGTAGTGATCATCACCACAGATGAGGCAAGGATATCTCGGTTTACGCTTATCTTTATCATTAGCAGGTTGTGTTTTGGTTTTGTTGTATTTTTTATTATTTTTATCCTCCTTGTTCTTACCCTTTCCTTTTTTAGATTTATTCTTCCTGGCAGGGGTAGTTTGAACAGAGTTTACCTCAGCAGTTTTGTCAGTGGAAGGAGTAGGAGTTGGAGCATTCTAGACATTAGAAGCATTAGAATTGGGGTTGGTGGGAGAGGCTTGTGTAGATTGAGGTTGTGCATGGAAAGTTCCAATCACACCATCAGTCGCATGAGAGGCAACAGGAGTTGTTGAGGTAGAGGTGGTAGAAGGACGAGGAGCATCAGGGAGTAATTCGTAAAGAGTACCTGTTTGTGAATAAATTAGGTCTAAGTATTGAGAAAGACTGATCGCCTACTCTTATGGGACAACTCCACCCATGGAAATGTCATGAGAGATTTTATTCACAAATGATTTTGTGAACCGTTCTGCCAATAACTGATCAGGAAGATCGAGTTTAATCAAACATCGTCTTCTTCTCCACTCTCAGAGATATGAGCGGCTTTATTTTTCTTGGAGGAACTTAGAATATCGGTTTTTGTTTCATAGTGGATTGGCAGTTAGTAGTGTGTGAGAAAAGCCATATCTAAGGTGTTGAAGTTGTGGAAGAAACCTCGTGGTAATTCTATATACCACTTTGCAGCTGAACCTGTAAGAGTTTGTTGGAAGAGTCATAACCGAATGGATTCGTCCATCAAAGAGTTGGATGAACACCAAAGGTGGAAAGTCATAACGTGGTTGTTTGGGTCTTCTCCTGGTTTACCGTCAAATTTGGGAATGTCGAAAGGTAACTTGGCTGGTATAACAGGCCAATGGGGAGAATGTAGGATGGGGTCATTCAATATCCTAGACAAGTTGGGTAGATCCAAAGTGGCTAAGAAGTGTAACTATCTATTCACGTGAGGGTACTAGGGACTTTGGGGAGGAATTCATATCAGTATACCAATAGGATTGTAAGCATTTTACATGTGATGCGAAGATCCTGGCAGATTCGAGTGTGGGTGCGGAGGTAGGTAGCCCATAGGGTTGTATTGATTAGGGATGTTCCCTTGAAAAGGGACACTAGATTGAATGTTCGAACCCCATATGGGATTGGAAGGACCTGGGTATGGCTAGCCTGTAATAGGGGGTATGAAAGGGCTAGATTGAGGTTTTTTCCCCCCAATCGATTGAGGATTACCCTGGGTAAGAGAGTTCCAATACTGGGCCAAGGTTGCAGGTATGTTCTGCCCATAGGGTGGGGTGGGTGGGGGTTTTCCTCCAACCAGAGGTTGTGTCCCAATTGGGTTTTGACCTCAAAATGGGGGTTGTGTCCCAATTAGGGTTTGACCTCCAAACATGGGTTGTGTCCCAATGTGGGTTTGACCTCCAAACGGGGGTTGTGTTTGGCCTCCAAACAGGGGTTGGGGTTGGCCCCCAAATGGGGGTTGGGGTTGGCCCCCATGGTTGAATTGTTTTCCCATAGGAATCTAGTAATTAGGTGTGAAAGACTGAGTAATTCCATTAGGGTTGGATCCTCCGGTGAAAGGAGGATAAGACCCTCCCGAGGGGGGATAGGGAAGTGTCAGAATGAAACCAATAATAGGATTGTGCCCAGGAGGAAGTGATGGGGAAGGTCTAGGTGAAAGTGGTGTGCCAATGGGAGCTTGGTCAGCCACCGTATTTCGGGTGGGAATAGTTGTAGCGTTTGGGACCATTGTAAAATGGGCCATATGAAGGGGGATGGTTGAGTTAGGATCAACTGCCTAGGTGTTTGAACCAAAGAACAGATAGGCAATTGTAATGAGAGAATGATCTAGGGGTATTTTGTTTGCAACAGACGTTTCAGGTAGCTTGGATATGACAAGTATATCTGCACTTGCCCCAGCGCCAAAAAGATCTCGTCTAGATATGTCAGTAGTCCAAAACGGATCTTAGCCTTCAGGCCTACAAAAGGTCTGGTTGGTATTCCAGAAGTTTGAACAACAAGGTCTCTAGATGAATTTAGCTCAAGAATACATCTCTCGGAATCGCGAGGAAGCCGAAAAGACTCTAGAGAATCAAAAACTTGGAATTGGTCTAAAGAGTCGGTTCTTTCCACTCATGGAGTGGCGGTGTCTTGGACGTCACTTTGTTGAGGAGAGCCCTCTGGTGGGTTGGTAGGCAAAGGTTGAGAACCTTCTGTATCTTCCAGGATTAGGCCTTGCATTCTATGTGAAAGACGTGGAGGGTCAATATTTCCTGAACCAAAAACTTTGCAGAAAAAATGTATGGCCAACTATGGAAAACAACAACACTCGCTAAAATAATCTAGGAATCACACCAAGCAAACAAAACCTTCTTATTTCATAATCACTAGTTGGTGATGAAATCCAACATCGCAAAGTCAAGACAAGAAGGGGCTAGGGTAGAGTGGGTGGAAAAGTTACATTGACAACTTGCTTAATGGACTTACACCCTGGTTCAATCTCCCACACATAATCATGGGTATACCCTCCAAGGAGCCCAAGTGAGTTTGGCCAACGTCGATTCCAGGTACCATGAAGACTTTCCCCTCCACATTCACCTTATGTAAGACCCTAAAAAGATAGGATACTAAGGTTACCAAGAACAACAATGATACCTAGGGAAACAATCGACAGCCCGATCCACACGCAAAGGTAGGGTATCTAGCCCTAAATCAACTCAAAAGGATTCCACTCATCATTGTGGGTATACCTTTTATGCGACCCCCATAATATGCACAATATCTACACCAAGACCAACAAAGTAGGGTGAGTAACTATGCCAGTCTTAATGTGACCTCAGGTTTGACCCTTGTGTGAGAAGGGCTTCTAGGAAAAAATGTTGCCAATGGATTTTAACACTCTCTATCACAAGATGTTATTGTGTGTTTTATTCTTTGGAGAGTGTGTCTCACAACCTATTTCAAAGCGCTAGCCTAGCTAGTGTTGGTGTAAAATACCCTAGAAAAGAAAAGTTTCTAAGTGAATTTTGGAATTACGTAGTGTTTTTATAGGTTGTTGTTTACGCAAGAGGGAGATGGAAATGAAACCAATGTTTTATGAGACCTTGACCCAAGAGCGTGCAAATAGAAAATGAAAGATGCAATTTTTGTTCAATGAATTCTATCTACAGTAGGGAGAAGATATCTTTTTGGAATGATGTATCTATGAAATGTACTTTCTTTTTCTTGAATGGACACAATTTCAAACAACCAAATCTTAATGAAATTTCTCAATATTTCTCTTCTCTAAAACAAACAAAAAATTGAATGCAAAAACTTTCTTATGAGTGTTTACTTGGAAGAATAAGTGGCTTTAGATTCCTCCTTTATGAAATCAATACAAGGGTGTAATGACGAAAGGAAAAGAAATCAACAAAAATTGATACACTCAACAAGCACCCAAATCAAACTTTCAATGAAGATAAAAGTAAAAAATGATGAGAAAGTAGTCAATCAAATGTAAATGAACAAATATATTTCCATTCAACAAAAAATCCCAAAAATGTAATCAATCCAAAACATTTAAATCCAATCAACATACATTAAATCAATCAAGCACTCATATTTGGGATGAGAGATTATAACCTTGTTGATGAAAATCAAAGTAAAACTGGAAAAAGACTAAGAAAGGTGTTCAATCTCTGAAAACCAATCACAAGCAAGATAAACATTCAGGAAACAGTCAAGAACTGGTATTAAAAGTTCCTCCCAGCTAGTAAAACAAAACTGGGTATCAAGAGGTGACCAGACCCAAGCCAAAAAAAAAAAAATTCAAACGCCGCACTGACCCAGCAATAGGTTATAGTGCGGAAATAAAGCATTTTCGCAGGCTAGAAACAAGTAGGGTGCGGAAATCCCACACTGGGATAAATAGTTAGGGTGCAGAAATCAAAGGTTTCCACGAGCTGTGTATTGATTATAGAGCAAAAGTGTTTGCAAATAAAGAAATTTTGGAAAATTGGTGGAAAGTCTGAAGAAGATTTTAGGTCTAGAGAGTCTTATTGGATCTCCCAAAGACTCAGAGACTGAAATAGAATGAAAAAGATAGGCTAAAAGCAAATGGCCCACAAAAAACACAAATAAGTTGTATCCCTAGTGGATTCACCAATTTTGTTATTGGGTAAATCGGTAGATGCGGACATGAACTAATCCCCCATAGATCCACCTAGATTTAGAACAAAACGAGATGGAACATGACGCTTTCCCTGAGTTGTGATCATTGAGTTTTCTACCAAAGAAGGAATAGATAACATACCTTATGAATCACTTCCTTATATCTTTGTTGTCCCTGCTTCACTCTAATGCTCCTGTGAAATCAGATCTGCAATAACAAAAACCAACCAACGTGAAAGCAACAATAATAGAATTCAATGACTGTTAGGATATTTAGACACTTAGGAGTTAGTTAAGATCTACTTGGTCTAATATGTTGTTAGGTAAAAGTGTGTTTCTTTAGTATGCATTAGTATGCATTTGTAGTTAGGAAATCTGATGGTCACGATATGTTCCCGACATAGA
>ML783716.1:156295-179729 GCA_009831015.1 Picea engelmannii
TCTTTATGGTCTCAAGCAAGCTCCCCGAGCTTGGTATGCCAAAATGGATAGCTTTCTTATTGCCACTGGATTCTCTAGATTCCATTCTGATCCTAATGTCTATACCAAGAAAGTAGGAAGCCATCTCATCATCCTTGTCCTTTTTGTTGATGACCTTATCCTTACTGGTAGTGACTCAAAACTTTTACACTATGTGAAAACCATCCTTAAGAAGAAATTTGAAATGAAATACTTAGGCTTTTTGCACTATTTCCTTAGCCTCCAAGTTTTGAAAACTAATGAAGGAATTTTTCTTTCCCAGTCTAAGTATGCTTGTGACCTTCTTCATTGCTTTCACATGGATGATTGTAAACCATCCCCTTCTCCCTTCCAGTCTGGAGTCAAGCTTTCTGCCACTTGTACTTTTCTTGAAGTTGATGCCATCCTGTATCATCAGTTAGTTGGTAGCCTCTTATACTTGACTCATACCCATCCTGATCTTTCCTTTGTTGTTGGTCTTGTTTCCCAATATATGCAAACACCCCATGAAATCCATTGGAAAGCAGCTAAAAGGATATTTCACTATGTTTGTGGTACTGTTCAGTTTGAGATACATTACAATTCAGGGGGGACTCCCTTATTGGTTGGTTTCACTGATTCAGATTGGGCTGTCGACCTCGATGATCGGAAGTCTACTACAGGTTATGTTTTCAGCCTTGGTTCAGGACCTATCACTTGGGCCTGTAAGAAACAACAAGCTATTGCACTTTCTTCAGCTGAAGCAGAGTACCGAGCAGCGGAAAATGTAAGTCAGGAAGCCCTGTGGCTTTGACAGATCCTTTCAGAGTTTTGATTCCAGCACCAGCATCTGACCAGACTTTTGTGTGACAATCAAAGTGCCATCAAGCTCTCCAAAGACCCAGTTCAACATTAGCATAGAAAACACATCAAGCTACACATGCACTTCATCAGAAATCTCATTCATGATCAAGTTATTGAAGTGCTCTTTTGCCCTACAGAAGATCAAGTTGCAGACATTTTCACAAAGTCTCTTATAGAAGCGAATTTTTCCAAACTTCGACCTATGTTAGGAGTTCAGGAAGATGTCATTAAGGGGGGATAGGCTCTAATGCCTCCTTCCTTCTCCTATTGTGTCATTATTGTAAATCCTTCAATCCTATCCCAAGTTGTTCTTAAGAGGGGATGTTAGGATATTTAGACACTTAGGATTTAGTTAAGATCTACTTGGTCTAATATTTCGTTAGGTAAAAGTGTGTTTCTTTAGTATGCATTAGTATGCATTTGTAGTTAGGAAATCCGACGATCACGATATGTTCCCGACATAGAGTGATCTGATGGTTCATACTCTCCTCGATCTTAACGGCCATTGATCTGTGGCTTAACAACCGATTGGTCCATGATCTCTATTTAAAGAGAATGGAGGTTCATTTGCTGATGATCGATTGTGAGAAACTCTCTTGTAAAATCTCTCTGTAATCTTTTTCTTTGCATTAATAAACTTCTCCAAGTGGTCGCGTTGTCTGGGGCCATGGATGTTTCCCTGTAGGGGTTTTACCACATGAAAACATCGGTGTATTAATATTTGATCTGGTTATGTGAGTGGTTACTGAAGGTGTTCGTCCTCTATTGGAATACCTGTGTTGTCGAACAATGACAACCTAAACATGTGATCAAGGAATCATGTAATAAAATACCAATCATTTTATGGGAAAGAGACATGACACCATATTATATTAATGAAAAGTAGAAGATATAACTGAATTGCCTTGATGTTGCAAGTTCCCTTTTAGTGGTCCTTCATTCTAACACACACATACACTTGCTCCAAAATTTGTATGAAGATAATCCACAAAATCTTGATGCACAAATGGAGACCTCAAGGATCACTAAAAACACGATTCTTCACACAGTCTTCAACCTATTCTTTCATCAATTCTCTGCTTAATCTTGCTTAACCTTTTCCATGAGAGGCCCCTCCTTATATATGATAATGTGAAGTGGTTAAAGGGATGAGGATGATCCCACCAAATCAGAGAAACCAGTAGGATCACAACCATACAGACGACACCTCACATTCTAGAAGATTCCCCTTCTAGAAACTTTGTGAAGCCTCTTTCCTCTTTTAGATTTGAAACATCGTTGCACCCTGCCTATAGAGACACCTATAGAAACCCCATGGGCCAGATATAGAGTAGCCTATAGAAATAATAGATTTTCACATTGTGTAATATATGCAGCCTGTGGACCCTTTCTAAAAATAAGTCTTGTAGAGGAGGAAAGAAGTTGTTTTTCTTAGGCAAAAGGTCATTTTGGGAGCCTGAACACATGCTTGTGAAATCATCATGAGGGTGACCAAAATAATGTGTAACAGATGCTATCTAGTCCCAACTTATAAAATTTCCCTGCAATCAATTGATATTCCACTGCTCTAACCACCTTATGACGTTTCCTAGTTGTGGATTACGTTTCTGGGTAGGCACCTGTACTTAAGAAGACTATTATGTCTTCCAGGTATTCTGGTATGGCCTCAACCTAGAAGTGATCTACATCTGGGATTTGTTCATCGAATTCTCCACCACTTTCTCCTAACTCTAATCTAGACAGGTGATCAGGCCCCACATTGCATCTTCCAGGTTAAATGATAAATTCAAATGAAAATTCCTGAAACAACAACAACCATCGACAAATTCTTCCTTCCAGAACATGCTTGTTAACTAGATATTTTAACACAGAATGATCAGTAAAGAGATTAAAATGAGATCCTAATAAGTAATGTATAAATTTTTATAGAGCGTAAATCATATATAAACCCTCCCTTTCCATGGTTGTATAGTTGTGCTCATCTTGCGACAACTTCCTGCTAGTAAAATAGATAGGATGATCCATGGCTCCATATCTTGGTTGTGCTAAGATGGCTCCTAGGGAAATACTTGATGCATCTACATGCACATGAATTTGTTTTTCCCAGTTTGGAAATATCATAATAGGTGATGTGATGAGATTTTCTTTCAGGATGTCGAACGCTTTATCACACTCCGGCATCCACTGGAACACTTCTAACTTCGTTAGTAGATTTTCTAGAGGTGTAGTAAAGTTTGCATACCTTCTGATAATCCTGCAATAGTACCCTCCGTGCCCCAGTGTGGAGTGCAACTGCTTAACACTTGTAGGTGGTGACATGTTCACAATAACCACAACTTTAGTTGGGTCTACCAGTACTCCTTCTCGACATACTATGTGGCCTAACAAATTTCCATGTGGCACACAGAAGATACACTTCCTGAGGTTCAAGGATATATGCAATTCCCTACATCTATCAAACATCAGACATAGTAGCACTACATGTTCCTTGAGAAGACTGTATACCATCCAATTGTCCATATAAACTTCTATAAACTTGTGAACAAATTCTCAGAAAGATGAAATTACAATCCTGGAAAAAAATGCACGGGCATTCTTTAGGCTCAAGGGCATCACATTGTATGAAAATTACCCCCATTTTCTTATGAATGTCATCTTCTTTTTGTCCTCTTCAACAATCCTCACTTGGTGATACCCCGAAAATCCATCTGTAAATGAGTAAGATTATTTCCCCGCAACCTGTTCTAGTACCTCATCAGTAAAAGGTGTTGGGCAAGGGTCATGCACATAGGCAGAGTTAAGGCTTTTGTAGTCTACACAGACCCTAATGTACTATGTTCCTTTCTTGATCTAGATGAATATTGGGCTAACCGATTCTACTTCTTCCACTGGAAAAATAAGTCTAGCCTCCAACATCTTGTATATTTCCCTCTTAACCTTCTCTTTCACTCTGGGGTTAAGGCGATATGGTATATGCCTCACAAGATTTGATCCTGGTTTTAGTTCAATTTTCATCTCTCCCATAGCTCCTTTAATCCCTTTTAGCTCTGAAAATTTATTTGGGAACAAGTCCTCATACTCCCGCTATGTAGCTCCTATATTGACTTTACACAACTTAAATGGATAATTATAAGAACCGTCAGTCTGGCTGGGTATAATTTTATGGATTTCTCTTCTTCCTTTTGTTTCCTTAATGATTAAGTTTCTCAATTCTTCTAAATCATCCAGGTTTTCCAAATCCCTCTCAATATTATAGCATTCTATAGGTCTCTTGTCTAAGTCTAGGTGAAGGTTATATTGAATTTCTTGGCTATGCTTTGCACATACCACTAGGTCTGATTTTCATTCACCAACATCGGTAAAAAGGAATTCCTTAATTCTTTTCAAGACTATCTTAATATCATGGTACTTACTTGTAAATGAGAATTCCTTGCAAAATTGATCTGCCAATGTTTTCCAATCACTGGTCTTTCTTCTGGTTTCCTCATGCATGTACCAAGCTTTTAGAATTAGACCTAGCGAATGGGGAAATACTTAAACCCACAAGCAAGATGGTATTTCTTCAATTTTCCATTGTCTTATGCATTGTTCAATATGTACTTTAGGATCAGATTGTCCATTGAACAGTTGTGCAACTTGGAAATCTATCTGCATCTCTAATTCCAGTTGCTTCTTATCTTGAAATCTATATTGGATAGCTTGCTTCACATCCTCCTAGTTCTTAATCAAGGATTTATGACTAGTCCACCATCTAGAAGAGGTGTCCTGGAGGGCTAAGTCCAAAATTGAAATCCTTTGATCCTCCACTATCTTATCTTCCATGCTGACTAGAAAAATGTCAATTTCTGAGCTACCATTGTATATCGGGTGGTCTTTGACCTCAGTTCCAACCCATCTAGTTTCTCTAACAGTTGTGCATATTCTTGAAAATATTTCATATGAACCCTATTGCCAACTGTCAAATTCCGATTCTGAATCTTTGTCGACTGATTGTATGTTCCTCCAACTTACTGATCCATCAGTAGTAGGATTTATGTAGTCTTCTCTCGTTCCTTTTGTTACAACATATAGATGATCCAAGTCTTCTCCTTCCATATTGTTGTCTGTTGTCTCTGTGTATTGAGGGCCTACATACAGATCCAAGGGTTGAACTACTTTTTATTATGTCTGGATCAAATGTCATAGTGTCTCTTTTTAGGTCAATCACCGCATATTTTTTGTAAGCTCAATCAATACCAAGTAGTGCAAGGTAAGGGTCCTTATCCCCCATGATTTCGATCACCTCAAAATCAGCTACAATATTCACTCCCGCAACATCTATTTCCACATTATCTAGTCTTCATATTGAAAAAATAAAGTATTGATTGGCCATTCTTAACTGGATTGGGGGATATGTCAACTAGAGTTTTCCTAAAGATTCCCAAGTCTTTTTAGGCAGTATATTAACATCACATCCTAGAT
This sequence comes from Picea engelmannii, assembly GCA_009831015.1. NCBI lineage: Eukaryota > Viridiplantae > Streptophyta > Pinopsida > Pinales > Pinaceae > Picea > Picea engelmannii. Next base: position 161,618 of record ML783716.1, read on the forward strand.
CTAACATAACATCCTTAATCTCAAACTCATCTAGTTGGACTGTTAATACAAACTCTTTTCCAGTTCTTATTTTCCTTCTCTGTACTCTCTGAGTATTCTTCTCAGGAAGATTAGTCCTTAATCTAGTTTCTGGATATTCCTCAGTTCCTAGGACTAGGTATAGGGCATTGCGCAACTTTTCTGTGAGCTGTTCATTCCCAATAATATCATAAAATAACTGAAACCAGAGGTCAACTAAATTTTTTGACTGCTCATGTTGTCTTATCGGAACTACAGGGTTTCGGGGTGCAGGGGGTGAAGTAGGGAATTGTGTGATCTTAGGATAAGCAATAGGCTGAGGGGGTGTTTCTTCTATCTTAGGGCCAGGGATACTATGGAATACTTCTATTTCATTTTTAAAGAATAGATTTTATTTTAGAGGATTGCACCTGTCCTTCTTGGGCGTTTCTTTCTGGATCCGAGGTAAATTATAAGCACCTGTGCCAGTCTTTGCTCCTCCTCGAGTAACGATATTAAGGTTGGGTAGTTGTCCTTTAATGACTCTCTTTATCTATGAGATTATAAGATTAGTTCCTCATTGACGTACCTGATATTCCCATTTCTCAATTAACTCTGGGAAGTCTTCAGTTGCGTGCCCATTGGTTCTGCAGTGAGAGCACCATGACCACCTTAGATGAGGACAATCTCTATCCATGTGGCCTTGCTCATCACATTTGTAGAATCTAATTGGTCCTCTTCCCCCGGTTCTTCCTCCTCTGAAGTCTCCTCCAACTCCACCTCCTCGACCTTTTCCCGGTCCCTGAGGGGTTTCATGCACCCTGATTGATGTTCAATCTAGTCTATCTGCAAGTGAATCCAATGCTCTACACTAGTTTGTAGCATGTGTGGTAGATGCACATAACTCACAATGTAAAGTATTCATTACTATTGAATAATTATGAATAATTGGGCACTATCTTGGCCCATACCCATGGATTTGGAAAATCTCGCAATACTCAACTGACGACGCTGCTTGATTACCTAGAAAAGCATGATATGAAGTTGGGGTATGGAATGGTAAATTCATGGATATTTTCACAACTCCTCCTGTGATTCTTGTTGAGGATCCCATCAGATTATGAGGAGGTCCCATTCCCCTCATCCATGGAAATTCATTCACCAGATGTTATTTTGTGTAACATCTGGTACACCATACTTGTGGTCGTCCTAGTCTGGGTATCATCAATTTATGAATATTCTCTGTGAGCGCTGATATTTTTTCTTGTAGTTTCCCTAGATTTACATCTGTCGGGGGTATGGTCACTCTCAGGCTCATCGGATATCCTACCATGGCTTCAATATTCATTGATTTTTCCAAGGCATCTGTCAAAGTGGCTATCTGTTGTTGTGTTAACGGAATCCGTGCCAGAGGTAGAAATCCCTGGATATACCATTCGCTTTGATGTTCCTCATGGACTATATGCACTAACCTCCCTATATTATCTTTGAAATTTTGGCTATATTCCAAAGCTGATTCACCTTCCCTTTGTTGAATTTCACACAACTCAGACATAACTTGTTGTTCTGACTGAGGTAGCTTAAAATCTGCTATGAATTTTGTCCGTACTTGGTCAAGTATGAACGCTTGACATGTACTCTTGGTACTCTTGGCTCAATGGCCTTCATGTACCATTTGAGAGCATGACCTCTCAATGTAGTCTAAAAATCAACCAATTTATTTGCATCCAGAGTCCCTCTAGACCTCCATATTGCTTCACATAAGAACCAATGTTGCTCAATATCCTCATCTCCCTTACCTCAAAATTTTGGGTATCGAGAAATCGAACCTCCCACATGTTATAACCCTAAATTTCACCACACATGCTTACCTAGCATCATGCCAACTCATATCCCTTCTTTGCCAAAAATCTGTTGAACAACTCTTTGAAAATCCTCTTGTGTCAAGGCCCACGCGCCCTAACCCATTACTGCACGCGTGTACATGCTGGCTGACTCACAACAGCCCGCATGTACCTAACAAAGAATGAAAAAAGGAAAGTTTTCAATGGAACAAAAATCTATGGGTTAGTTAACTGAAACTCCCGACCATGCATGGACGAGGTTTTGTCCAAAACCCTAGCTCCTTCTAGTCTATAAAAGAAGGGGTAGGGGTACCATTTGGAGGAGGAAAATATATAGCGAAGAAACTCTGCCCATTTACGTAATCTATTGTCCCAACCCTTTATCCTTTCCTCATGCCAAACGATATTTAATGCAAAGAAGTTGAAGGACAAAAGAAGAGGAACCCAGGATCAGGTTCAAGGAGCGGTGGCCGGTCTCAGCTTTTGTAAGTTGATTCACTTTCAGTAATAAAAAGAATGCTTTTCCCATCCCAATTCATGAATTGTCTATGATTTGATTAATTTATGCTTTATTTCTAACCCTTGAGTATAGAAGTAGCATGCATGCATAATTGTTGTTTGTCTTGAGTGCAGGTTATCTTTGGAAGGAGCAGCACAAGCAAGTAGGAAAGCACAATGGAGGATCTACATCGAATGCCGGTAATAAGGTAGGTGGTCCTTTTCCATGCATTTACTGTGAAAGAGGGATTTAAATCTTGGGATGTAGGTAAAAATGTAGTTTCTATTCAGTCAATCTGCATGCAAGTCCGACCCTAATTTCCTAGTCCGTAGGGTGTTTTTTCCAACAACTGAATTGGTGACTGTACTAGGGAGAATACTCTTTAGGGTTCTTGGATTTATTTAAGTTTTTGGGTAGTTTAAAGATTAGGTTTTTTGTTTGTCTTTGCCTGTCTTTTTCTGTAAGGTCTGAGCTAGCAGGGAGTCTGGTTTTCCATACTAGCTTTCCCTAACTTTTGTTTGACTGTGTTTTTCGGGACACACAGAGGTACACGCGGCCTGCAGAAGGACTACACGCATGTACCCGCACCCTATCCTCTTACAACCCATGTGTGAACACTAGCTGTAGAGATAGAAGTAGTGTGTAGGAGTTTATAGAACCTTAGAGGCAGTCCTCCTCTTCCCTGTCAGAATCATACATTCTTAGGGGGTTTTCTGAAATCCTGTCTGAGTCTTGCTGGTTAACAGTCCTATCTCAGATTGCTTTCTTTTACCTTACTATTTTTCCTTGCATTATTTGTTTTTCTGTTAGAAAAAGTAGCCAAGCCTTCAAGAGATCCTGGTTATCAATACCAGAGGCCTCTTCCTGGTCTGGACTGCTTGTTTTCATTTTTTTCCTTGGAATTTAGATATACACGTGGCATGTACAAGGTCAGACCCCGTGTACACGCTCATTGTATCTGTTCAGAACGTGTTTGCACGCGTTCTGTTTAAGTGATAGTCGCGTGTCTGTACAAGATACTTTTTGTTCAAGGTGGGGTAGTCATCCCCTCCTTTGATAAGAATTATTCCTCTCAGGTGTTTGAATCTAGGTTTGAACAGTCAGTAGCTTAGGATTCATCTTGCCCTTAGCCTGCTTTTTCTCAGTTAATAGTTGACAGAAAAATATAAAAAAAAAAATTGTTTTATGGTTTTTAGACAAGTGTGAGAGTCATTGTTTGTTCAATTGCCTTTGTGTGTTTTTTTAGTCTGATTCTTTGCGATCTGCACTTTAATCCAGAATTGTTTTTCTTGGTTTTTTGCTTGTCGGTATTTTCCCTTTTTTTCTTTACTAGCACTTAAATAAATAAAAAATCTCTTTTCATTTTCTTCTTTGGTTGAAGAGTGTGTTTCTGCATCATTAGCTAGGGAGAAGTCTTTTATTTCGTAAGTTTGTTGCAGTTCACTTAGATCATAAGTAGCTCGTAGTCGAGCGAAATTCCTTTGAGTTTACTATTCAAAATCTTAGAAAAATTAAAAATCTTTCTTCGTGAAAAGTTGTTGAAATTTTGCATTTAGTAAAAGTTTTCGTTTCTATCTTTTTCATTCATTTTTTACTTTCATATTTACACATCATCAGTTTCACCATCATACCCCTTGACGTAATAAAAATCCATAAAAGAAACGCTAATTTTAAAATCTACTAGACTTTTATGTTTGTAGGGTTCACAAACTAGTTCAGGACTAGGGCCTTGGATTAGGTTGGAGAGGAAACTCTTCAAGGCCATTCAAAACCAAACATTAGAGTCTGTGATAGGGAGTGTCTAAGTCTATTTTCATGGAAGTTATCCGGGACCCCCCTCTAACACAAGGGATAAACACGAGGTCGCGTGCGGAATGGTAGTAGAGATAACCCCTCCAAAGCCGGACCAATCGTAGTGGAGAACACATATAGAGGGATTGTTTTGGGATTCTGTCATTTGCATTTGCCACGGGGATTCATGGGTCTCGAATCCATTCGAGTTCCTCAATTGTCTTTTATACCATTTTATCTCGATACCCTTGACAGGTTTTGGGCTCGATACCCTTCTCATTGTGGTCTACCCGACTTTCGACTGTACCCTCCTGGTGACTGTTCGCGTGCTGGCAACCTAGTTGCCAATATTTTTAGGGACATACACATGTGACTATGGGGGTATACCATAGTACCTAGGATAGACATCAGGCCACTCTTTGTAGAGTATACCCAGAGGGTGCTTCCTTTTTCGAGTTGCACTTGCACCGGTAAGTTGCTCTAGAGGTTGTTGTTGTAACTGTTCTTCCAGATAGTTTAGTGATTGCTTGTCTTATATCTTAGGGGATTCTTTGTGTTACTTTTGAACATTTAGAATACCTTAGCATGTCTTGGATATTCTCACACAGTGGAGGATCCCGAGATCTATCGGTCATGAAGGCTTCTTGGCCTGCCGCTGGTTACACTAGAGCCAACCCCGCCACCATTAAGGCGGAAGCTAGAGCAACAAGGGTCTTTTGAAGCGACCGGGTTACAAACCTTTGTGCCCGAACAACTCCCAGAGGAATCAATCGCCACTCTTGGCTCAGTTGAAACCCCAAACACTGATATCTTGGCACCGTTTATTGTACCAATCCAATTTCACGAATTCCAGACAGTGCCTCACACAGCTATGGAAACAAATGTTGTTACTTCTTCTGGGAATTCTTCAATTCCCACCACAGTTGCTACCACAGGAGAGTCATCTCTTAACCTACCATTGTCAGTCTGAGCCACCATGGTCTCGGCCGCAACTACGTCATACAGTGGACCAAACCCGTCTATGGTGACAACCACAACCCCCTTTACACCTAGTGCGACAGGCCCTCCGTTCTCATACGGTATGCCTAGTTCGGGTGCAAGTCCTGCACTAACCTACTCCACTTTACAGACTTTGGGTCTGGGGGCAGGGAGCTCTAACGCTCCTCTGCAAGGTCACCTTGGGGGAACTCCTATCCCTTTTAACACTTTTCCTTACACAGGAGGTCATATTCCTCCTTCGTCCCCTTCGCTTGGTGGTCCACATCAGCAGTCCATCGGACAGCCTACACACACTAGTTTATTTGGAGTAGGGAGTCAAGGAACACCTGTGCATAGTATGTCGGTAGGTTCGACACCGTTTTCTTGGAACGGGACATTTGGTAACAACACTTTCTCATCCGCCGCTTTTCCGACTGGGGGCAACCCCATTTTTGGACAATCCACTCCTGCACAGGGTACTATTCCTGCACAGGGGGCACACATAGAAGGACCTTGGAACTCAGGACAAGGATCTGTTCCCTCCTCTGAAATTTCATTCTGGGGTAATTCTTTCCACAGTCAATGGAACCCTGAACATACTACTATGCCTCTCCCAGCAGGACCAACATGGGGTAATCCTTCCCAAAGTCCTTCAAATACAATGCACACCCAACACTTTATGTCCTTTATGGGAAATCAGTTGATGATATCTCCACAGATGCAAAATCCTTACGCTGGTTAGGGCCATGGTTTCTACCAGAATCTGGGCCAATAGCCAAACGTTTCCTGACAACCTGGTGCCAGTCAAACTCCAGGACCCTTTTTCCCAGGTTATCAACAACAACCCAAACTACCATTCTTGGCGACGTTGCACTTGCCAGATTTGACAAGGTTGTTAAATGATCCTATTTGTCACGATCCACGTTGGACTCATATGCTGACGAATTTTCCTTCAGACATTCCAAAGTTTGAGGCCAAGCCTAATGAAGATCCAAGTGATCATGTGACTACCTTTCATCTTTGGTGCTCATCTAACTCATTGAAAGATGACTTTGTACAGTTGTGATTGTTTCAACGTACTCTTATTGGGAGTGCAGTGAAATGGTACATTGAGCTTGATCGCTCAAGATACTCTTCTTTTGGCGAACTGGCGATGGCCTTCCTTAACCATTTCCAGTTACCTATGAGATATGAAGTTGGCATAGAGTTGCTCGCCAATTTTGAACAGACAACAGCGGACCATATCTCTGATCATATCCGAGAGTGGAGGCACTGGAAGAGTTTAATCAAAGTATCAGTGCCACCAACATTCCTTCTTGAGTGGCTCCTTAAGTCTTTGGTCCCACAGTTATCCAAAGACGTCGCAACATCCAAGGTTTTCTCCAAGGAAGATTCCATCATGAAGGCTCAACAGTTTGAGCTCATCTATTCTCAATCTGGTTTATTATACGATATCTTTCCAGATGCGCCACGTTTGATACTGGATAAAACTAGACAGAGAGATAGCCCACATGACGATGGTATTGTTGGTTCAACACAAACCAAGCCCGCTGAGAAATTGACAAAATATTTGCAACAGTTATCCATCCAACACACAGCGGCCAGCCAAACTACTTCTTTGGTTGCTCCCCCTACCCAAATGTTGGAAGTACACTATGTGCAGTCAACTAAACCAAAGGCCACCCAACAGCCTGAAGGGAAGAAAAAACAACGAAAGAAGGGTAAGGGGGATAAAAAACCCACTGATAATGTTGGTGGGGACAACACGGAAAAATGAAAGGTGAGGTATCCATGCAACTTGTGCATGGAAGACCACCAAACCCATCTTTGTCCTCAAATTGCAGAGGCCCAAAAGTTTGTCACACAACAACAACAAGCAGTGTTGACTAATCCCTTTCAACATGGGCAAAATCTAACTCAAGCCTCTACAAGCACAGAAGGGGGCAGCCAAGAAACCTGCCCGCCTCCAAACAATCCCTCATCCGTGAACGTATATATGGTTAGGGGTGATGATTTCATATCAACTAGAGTGCACGACTATAGTAAACCAAGAGCTTCTGAGAAGGGTAAAGAAGTTGATCTCCCATATCTTAATCTACAGATCGAGAAGACATTGGGAGAAACAATGACACGCATTCCAAAGGGTGCCTTTAAAAAAGCTTCCCACAACCCAAACACAAGGGCCACCCAGAATTACTCTATGGTGGAAGATTTATCACAAACCCTTTGTGCGATGTCTGCTTTGGAGGTCCTCCAAAGCTTCCCTGCTCAGAGGAAATCCTTGTTAACCACTTTGGGCTCTACTGAGACTTGTAATCTGAGCACCATCATGTTAGATACAACCGACTTAAAACCTCCTCTGCCTTACCACGTAGCATTTCAGATAGTAGTGGATCATCCCACGAAAACTTTTACACATAATATCTTTTGCACGGTGGTCAACGAGGGTGCATTGACATGAGTTATGTTGTTAGCATGCTAGAAGGCCATTGGCTAGCCCAATTTGTCTCCATCACCTACTCTCCTCACTGCTTTCGAAGGTCGTTCTTTCTGACCACATGGCATCGTTCCTTCTTTCCCTGTGCAGCTAGGAGGCAAAGCCGTGTGTGTCGAAGTAGAGGTAGTTGATGCTCCCCTCGACTATAATCTCTTGTTAGGACGGAGTTGGTATTATGCGATGCAAGCTGTGGTTGCTACAGTTTTCCAAGTCTTGTTGTTTCCACACTAGGGTCGGATAGTGACCATCGATCAACTGTCTTTCTCCAGACCCGACCTAGCTTTGGGGGCATCCACGGTCCTGATGATTGATAATCCTCAACCAGGTGTCGTTAACGTAGGAGTTGGTTTGTGCCCATCCTTGATGGGTACCTTCGATTACCCACCTCCTCACGATGATATCAAATTTATATCTAATCACCATAAGGTTGAGATTTTTCAAGTTTCATCATTTCGCATGACTTACTTTGAGGATCCTTGGATTCTTCCTTCCCCATCAGCCACGATGGATGAGATAGGGCACCCAGGCATGTCCATGCCCTTGTCTGCCACTAAGGTAGTTTACTCTTTAGTCCAGCAAGCCTTAGCTAACCATGATCCGACTCCGGCACAAGAGTTGGATCCACTTCTAGAGCCTATTTGGGCTCAGGGTTCTCTTGCTAACGTCGATTCATTAGACTTAGTCTTGCCTTCTGACGAAGTAGTAATCAAAGAAATGACTAGTCCGAACAAACCTTGGGAAGATGTTCATCATAGATCATATTTTCTCCCAGAGTTAAGCCGAATCAAAACAGGAGAATTCACTGTTACCATGATGAGAGATCAGCCATGTCCTATTAATCTCTTAGCTACACAGGAAATTTATGCTGAGGGAAATATGGTGACTATCGCTGAAACTATACCCATCAACATCTCTCGAAACCCTGGAGTCATGGAGAATGTCTTCGTTGGAGCATATTGCTCCCCTGAAGAGATTCAAATTTACACGGATCTTTTCAAATAATTCTACGATGTTTTTGCCTAGTCTTATGAGGAAATTCCAGGTATTGATTCGAAAATAGTTGAACATGAAATCACAACGTATCTTGATGCCAAGCCTATTCGAAAAAAAATTCATCCAGTCAATCCCAAGAAAGCAGCAGCCATCAAGATCAAGGTTGATAAATTGCTAAAGGCAGGTTTTATTTATCCTATCGATTTGACTCAATGGGTGTCAAATCCTGTGGCAATCAATAAAAAATAAGGCACGATTCGTCTATGTACTGATTTCCATGATTTGAACAAGGCATGTCCCAAAAATAACGAGTCTCCTTTTAATCCCTTTTCAGACCCTCTAAAAATGAAAAGATTGTTGAGTGATCTTGTGGCCTTTCACATTCGTTAAACTGAAATTTGAAGTCACGTATGTTCGACGGTAGTTTACCCCTTTTTCGGTCCGGACGGTCAACTGTACGAACAAAGGTATACTCTATCGAATTCTCATTCTTTAGAAGAGTACTCTCAGGTATAATTTTATTTCTTTTTTGGGCCTGAGGGACTAAACTTACGAAAAAGAAACCCCCACGGAGTCCATAGTTAATCTCTTTTCAGACTCCCTAAAATTGAAAAGATCGTCGAGTGACCTTATTCTTTCACACTTGTTAAATTGGTCCAGAAGAATATTCCTGACGGAGTCCATAGTTAAGCTTTTTTCAGACTCCTTAAAAGTGAAAAAATGGTCGAGTGATCTTGTCCTTGTCACACTCGTTAAAATGGTTTTGAATTGACGTCTAATCGATGCTAGTTTATCCCTTTTTTGAACCGACTAGACTATTGTCGAAAAAGGTACCCTAGCGGAGTCTCCTTTTATGCTTTTTCAGACTCTCTAAATGTGAAAAACCACCGAGCTTCCCTTCTCTAGGCTCGTTAAACTTCCATTGAAGGACGTTACCATTGTGTGTTCTATCAACCACATTTGCATACCTTATCCACCAACCTTGTGACAATTTTCTTATGTGTCTTAACACCTTTGGCCGCTGGAGGATTTTCCCTGAGTATCATTTTACCAAAACATTAGTCTTGTCCTTTTGCCTTGAGCTTGTATGTTTGCAATACTCATTCCTCCATTGTAACGTAATATTCCTTTATTCTTTTTCCAAAATTATCGAAAAGAACAAAAAAAACAAATATACCCCAAAAAGAGGATGGGAAAAGTATTTTCTTTATTGGCAGCATAATGAGTCTCCCTTGGATAAAGCACATCTGTCCATTTGATCATCAGACTATGGGATGTAGTATGGCCTTAGGAAGCTTTTCTCGCTATATAGAGTTGTGTCCTCCACCATTTGGTTATTCTTCCAAACATATGGAGAGTTTGCATTGCATCTTGCTTCGTAGACTTATGATTAACATATATGCTTCCTGAGTCTTATCACTTGTCATGCTATTGTCCAAGGGAAGTTTGTCACTAATCCTGAGTCGACCCCTCTACAATATGTCTCTTGTCCACATACCCGGCCATCCTGAATGTCCAATCAAGTCCTTGTTCGAAATAACTGAAGCCTTCAATCCAATCATCAAGATTATCAAGTCCATAACCGACAAACCATCGAAGACCTCTAGGTAGTGTAGTCATACACTCATATTACACTCCTACCCAAGTTTTAGAAGATTTTGAAGTTGTTGCTCGAGCTCTGAAGTCTAGCCATCAGGCTGAATCAACTTCTGGAAGATGGATAATCTATATGTATATCTTTCTGATTTTGAGATGTAGCTCCGCTGCGTATTATTCACGGCTACTCTTTATAGTTATTTGACATGGATCTATAGTGTATTTGATTGGTATACATGGTTCTATTTTATCCCGAGCATGGGTATGCCTGCCTCAGTGAGACATTTGTTATTTTACAGACGACACCTCCTGGTTCCTGATCCTTGGGCTCAATCGTTCGGCACATCCGTAAAGATTGGTAATGTATTTTGGCCATCAGATGCTCTTCTGATGTCACACATTAGGGGGTATCTATTATAACCCTAAATTTCACCACACATGCTTACTTGGCATCAGGCCAACTCATATCCCTTCTTTTCCAAAACTCTATTGAACAACTCTTTGAAAATCCTCTTGTGTCAAGGCCCACGTGCCCTAACCCATTACTGCATGCGTGTACACACTAGCTGACTCACAACAACCTGCATGTACCTAACAAAGCACGAAAAAAGGAAAGTTGTCGATAGAAAAAAAAAAAAGCTATGGGTCAGTTAACTGAAACTCCCGACCATGCATAGCCAAGGGTTCATCCAAAACCCTAGCTCCTTCTAACCTATAAAAGAAGGGGTAGGGGTACCATTTGGAGGAGGAAAAAATATAGCGAAGAAACTCTGCCCATTTACATAATCTATTGTCCCAACCCTTTGGCCTTTCCTCATGCCAAAGGAGATTTAACGCAAAGAAGTTGAAGGACAAAAGAAGAGGAGCCCGAGATCAAGTTCAAGGAGCGGTGGCCAGTCTCAGCTTTTGTAAGTTGATTCACTTTTAGTAATAAAAATAATGTTTTTCCCATCCCAATTCATGAATTGTCTATGATTTGATTAATTTATGCTTGATTTCTAACCCTTGAGTATATAAGTAGCATGCATGCATAGTTGTTGTTTGTCTTGAGTGCAGGTTATCTTTGGAAGGATCAGCGCAAGCAAGTAGTCAAACACAATGGAGGATCTACATCGAATGCCAGTAATAAGGTAGGTGGTCCTTTTACATGCATTCACTGTGAAAGAGGGATTTAAATCTTGGGATGTAGGTAAAAAAGTAGTTTCTATTCGGTCAAATCTGCATGCAAGTCCGACCCTAATTTTCTAGTCCGTAGGGTGTTTTTCCCAACAACACCACATTACCAACCATTGTTGATCGTACTTCTCGTACCAGGATAAAACCTAACGGTCCTAGTTGCAACCTACCAGGGGATCCCAATATCCTCCTAGTGTTCACGCTTCCCGGATGTGACTAATTAACTGACTGCAATGGAATAGGAATAGCATAAGAAGGTACTATAGAATTTACCAATTGTATAGAAGACACTTGGGGTATGGGTGATTCAGGGCTGGTGCCACTAGCTTCGGGGCATGTTTCTTTGATCTGGGGGGTCTCGTTCTCATCCTTTGAAGCGGTCTATTCGGTCAGATTCTAGATCTTTCCTGACATCGGGGCTGAATATTCTCTCTCTTCTTCAAGGTCCATGTTGGATTCCTTCTCCCATGCTTCTACACCTTCTTCTTATTGTCCACCCTCTTGGTGACTTCTTACTCTCTTTGCTTCTCTCTCACTTAATATCTGACTAGCTAGTCTTTCCTGTCTTCTCCTCTTTCACATCTCTTCCATCTATCCTTCCTCGAATTCTCCTGGTCCAGCGTCTTTCTGCAACTTCTCAGATTGTTTCATTGGTTTATTTATCTTAATGCACCACTATTTATTAATTATGGTGGCTCTTTTCAAGGCTCGCTCATCCCTTGAGTCCATTTCTTGTTGCTCCCTCGTTTGTCAAAGAACCCTCTCCTCTCTCTCAGACCATGATTCCACCCCAAATTCACCCCACCCCAAGTGAGGGTGTTTACGCTGCCATCTCAGTCAGGGACATAGTCATCATCCCCTCCTCCATCAAGAAAACCTTAATCCACAGGGGGATTTCCCTCAATAGTCTTCCCCTTGCGTCTTTCTTGAAATCCGCTTCTTCCCATGAAAAATATTGATGGTTCTCAGCTGCAAACTTGATAATTTATCCTTCTAATGTTATATTGACCCTGAAATTTATCGCTCGTATTACCGGATGACACATCTGATGAATTTTTGTAATATTTTCTGTATCCCAAGCACAGGTCTTCTTGACTCATTCTTGTAATTTTGGAGCTTCTTGGAGCCTATCTATCCAGTGGAAAAGTTCTTCCGGGAACTTAACCCAAAATATCTCGTACTAGTCACTCGATATTTCTAAATAAAAGAAAATATCCCGTGTATATTTCAAAGGTTTTCCTCTCATATCCGCTTCTTTCCATATGAAGGCATTGAAATTTATCTCCCACCATTGGTGAATATCGGATTGGTGAATCCGCGAAAGCATTCTCCTTACAATTTCCCTTTTAATTCAAGTCCCAGAAACAAAACCATTTTGTTGTCACGGAATTGATCATACCAAGGTCCCTCTCAGGTTACCAACAAAAGGCACCAAGTACTCTAGAGAAATGGCATTTTCATCTCCTCCGAAGAGAAGAAGTCTCACCTGAAGCACAACCAAGACAAGAATATAGGGAAGGGCAAGGAGAATACTTACGCAGGTTTCCAAAATCTCAAGATTCACCATAACCTTGTGCGATACAAACTAGCCAAATAACAAATATGAACTCATTCATAACTGGAAATAAGGACAATCAGGTTGCGATATAATTTGTAAATAGATACAGTGCATCGATCTTATCAAACATAAATAAGTAAAGTACATAGATGATTCATAATCATAAACATAGAATGACAACATATTTCAAAATTTTAGGTCCTTTCATATATATTATCAAGAGAGCTTCTCAGATACAATCTCACAGATACAAGTTAGTACTTTTTTATGAGCTTCTGGCTCTGAACTCATGCCTCAGAGCTCTATCTACCCTTTTCCCAAAATGTATACAAAATTACAATCACAGAACCTACATGGAGTAGAGTGATGCTATGTCTACGCCTTCTACACCCTCTAGGACAAAACCCAACAACCAACCCTTTTACAATAAAATGCATCCCATACATATAGGTTGAGAGGGATCTTTTGGCTTTATACTCTGCATGCTTTCTTGTTCTTGTTCTGTTGTAACTTCCTTTTCCTTGTTGGTGTTGTGTTGTCCCTTTTCGCAACCATTTTTTGTTTCTTTGCTTGCTCCACTTTCCAACTCCTTTGTGGCTTGCGCAACTTGTGTTTGACCAAAATTGGGACAATAGTCCTCCTTGTGAAACTTCTAACTAAAAACGAAGGGCCCAACACTCACTTATCCATGCTACTAGACATTTTCCTAGAAAAAATGGTCCTCCACTGGTGCTTTTCCTGTCATCTATACTATCATCCCAATTTGCATCAGTGTATGCATTTAATGTAAAGTATTTATTTTTTGGATACCATAATCCAAATTCTAAGGTCCCTTTAAGATATATGAATATTCGTTTTACTTCTTTTAGATGAGTTTCCCTAGGTGCAGATTGAAATTTTCCCACAAGCCCTACAACCTGCATGATGTCAGGTCTAGTTATTGTTGAATAGAGCAAACTTTCGATAATTGATCTATACATAGTTTGATCTACTTTTGGTGAATTATCATCTAGGCTTAGTTTACATCTAGTGACCATGGGAGTAATTACAGGTTTAGTATCTTCCATTTTTAATTTCTTCAACATTTCCTTGATATATTTGGTTTTGGAAATAAATATTCCTTTTTTTTATTGAATGAATTGTAAACCTAAGAAGAAAGACAATTCTCCTAGCATAGACATTTCAATCTCTTCTTTCATTTTAGTTGCAAATTTTATGCTCATTATAGTAAGATTACTCCCAAATATGATATCATCGACATATACTATGAAAACAATCATATTTTGATCTTCAATTTTGATATATAAGTTGTTGTCAGTAATCCCTCTCTTACATCTTGTTGGCATAGGGGCATCCCCAGGGTTCAACGCACCAACAAAACCCTAAATAGTGGCCCTTTCGGCAACACCTGCAAAGCAGGCAAAGTCTCACCTGAGGTAGAGGTAGGGGGGGTTATAGGACTTAGGTGTCCGTAACCAATATGGGACACAGATCTATGATTACAATAACTTCGTAGAGTACTTAAGAACAACATGTATTAATTTATCATCATTATTCACATCGCAGAACAAACCCTTAGAATAGATCGGCATAGTAATACTGGAAAAATAGACATCGCACTTAACAACATAAAGTATATATAGCACATTCAACATAAATAAAGCACTAAGCATTCATAGAACTATGTATCATGCATAATCATTAGTGCACTAAGCAGATTCACAGAATAAATATCATAGAACCAAGTAAACCATCAACACATGATATACGTGGTTCACCCCAGTGTGGGGCTACGTCTACCAATGACTTCTTCTTCTTTATTAGTCTTCAATCTCTTACATTCTTCTGCTCCTGTGCACTAAGCCACAGAGCTGAGCTTCACACCAGACATGTGGATCTGTGCAGATCCACCTTCCCAAAATTAGGTCAAGGCATAGAGCCAACTCCACTACTAAGCACAGAGCCTTACATACATAGTCTGTTGCACTAAGCAACCCCAAAACTACTTGCCTCTTGCACTTAGCTAATTACATCCTCCTCACTACATTACATTCTTTCTTATTTATACATTTACAAGGAAGGCCTAATCATGGGTAAACCCATGGGTCGACATCCCATAAACCCTAATACAAAACCCTAATGAACCCGTTGTTGGGTCCACAAATCAAGTGAGATCCCACAATCTCAGCTATGCTTAGGAACTCCATCCTCGACTGATCTGAAAATAGAAGGCCGACTTGTTATGCTATGCAAGCACCCCTACTTCATTAAAATAAACTTTACAGGACCTTGCTTCATGTGTATAAATATGCAATATAAACTTATGTGTTAAGTTCATGTATCTTCTTGTAAATTGCTTATGTATGATGAAATGTTCTTTTAGATGGTTAAATATTTACTTGAAATAAATACACAACAACATAACTTGCAGCAAATAAACCATCAAACTCACAACAAGAACAAGATGATAAAGGAGTTCACCCCCCTCCGGGCTACATCTCCTTGAGCCTCCATAATGGACTTGGCTCTCTGGGATTAATTAGTCAAAAGTTCTTTTACAAGCTGTTTCTCAACTCCAATGGAAAAACAAACAATACCATTGAGATCAGAACACATAAAAACCCCAAAAACGACTAATAGAACTCTGAAAATGGATCATGGCTCATTCGGGCATGACCTCTTCTACATGTGGCCATAAGCTTCCCTGAGCTTCTATTTGGAAAAAACACCTGTAAAAGTCCTCAACAGCCTCTGAAACCTATCCCAATGTGTTCAGAGCATATCAATTAGCCAAAAATGATTATTCATTCACATAAAACAAACATAGGCTCACCAAACCATGTCCTCCATCAAATAGGGCTTCAAGCTCCATGGAGCTTCCTGGAACTTCAATGGTGAAAAAATTGTAGAAGAAGTCTTCAAATGGCTGTGAAAATGGAACCAATGGATCCAACACATCCAAAAACCCCTGGCTGGGCTTTTACGGCACCTCAATCGGCCAAAAACTGAGAAAGTTAGACCTCCTCCATTTTCCTCCTTCTACTTTGCTGGAACTAGTTCTACAAAACGCACCTCTGTGTGCATGAACCTGGAACACGCTCCAAAATGCACGTTTAAAACTGGCATCAAGCGGTTTCGAATAATCATGCAAAATGTAGGACGGTTAGGGCGCCTCCATCCCCCAACCGCCTAGCTCTCGGGCATATGTTCATGTGACCTCGCGCAATAATAAAAAGGGCTTAATCGGTTATGAAACCGTGTTAACCGTTGGAAAACCGCACGCATTAACATTCAACATATGAGTCGTGGGTTCAAAACCCCGCACTAACACATGGTTATATCCAACGCAATGTATTAAAATACATTGCAATAGAAACAATGTATTACAACTGCGCGCATAGTTATTACATAACAAAAATAACATATATATATAATGTTATAACCCCCCGTGCGGATTGATATATATGCACCCACCATATATTAAAACAAACTTTGGTATATACATATGTGCATTCGTGCCACGTGCCAACAGTCGGAGCCCGGTCATATGTTTACAACGAAACCATAGGTCGGGGCTTAAGCCCCGGCCCGCCCCTTTTTCCAAATAACACAAAAATCAACTTTAAATAAATGTTTGTTGGCATAGTTAACAAGTAACAAAGGCGAGAATGTTGGTTATTGAAACCTTGTTAAATCTCTGGCAAGAGGGGAGGTCGCCGATTCGAATCCGGTCGGCTCCACAAGTTTTTTGAACCAACACACAAACCAAAAAAAGAGGGGGACACGTGGCGCCCTCCGATTGGGCCACGTGTCCTCATAACATTTGCCCAAAATCTGACACGTGTCAACCTACTATTTGCCAACATCAACCAATGAAAATGCACCACATCACCTTTCCACTTGTCAACCGCCGATTATCCCACGTCATCGTACGATCGCCACGTCAAATGCTGACGTCATCTGTGCCACGTGTCACCCATCCAGTGGTGACACATGTCACTTCCAAATTGGTCAAACTGTGTGCCAAAAAGTCCAAAACCGCATGACACGTGGCATCACCTGGAGCCACCACGTGTCCTATATGGACATGCCACGTATGTTGTACGGCCTTCCACGTGTCCTGTACGGACAGGTACAGTCAACATCAAATTTTTGTCTGTTTGGCTCGGCGAACAGATCGCGATATATTCTCCATACGGACTCCATTTGAGAAAGTAAATATACCACCGGAATCAGGAAGATGAGAGGGACGCAATGGAACCATTTTCATCGCATTCCGAAAACTTTGAAAATTGAGCAAATTTTTCCCCCTGGTCCAGATTTTGATCACACCTTCCCACTGAAAGGCTTTTGGACCCACAAAATCTTATCTGTCTGCTTTCAAGTCATATCAAAATCTTTTGACAATCACCTAAATACTCCGACATGCCCTGCACTGCAACTGGCTATGTTCTTCAACCACTACTCTCTGGCTGTTGCTGACCCACTGCTCTCTCTGTGCTTGGAAGACTGCCAACCTTCCCACTGAGAATCAAGTTCCTCTTCGAACTCTTTGAAGTCAACAAAATCAACTCTCCAATGGCTGCAAAACTTCATGCGACATCTTGTCACAAGCCAAGAAAACCATCAATCTTGAAAAACAAATCATACAAGATTGAAAATGATGCCAACAAAATCTTTTCAAACAAACTGTCGCATCTCGTACTTTATCAAAGTACATGGCGTTTTCAAAATCAACTTTCAAGTCAATAAACACCATCGACTAAACACAAGTTGAACAACACGATCGACACAACATAGTTGCCAGAAAATCATCAACACCAGTCGAGACTCATTGAAACATCAACCTTCCCAAACTGACAAGTCGATGAACATGATACATAATCATGTAACAATCATGAATCACTCATGATGAACCATCACCAGGTTCACTGCTTCACATACATAAAAACAAATGCATGTACATGACTCATCAATTTTCCTGCCAGTATAAACATAAGTACATCTCAAAACATATGGGTACTTAAGAGTTGAATACGAAAAATATAAATGGCTGCAACTTATCATGCTTCCCATAAATGCACACATAACGCTGAAAAGTGCATTTACAATCAGAAAAATGCAAGCGTTACTTGCTTAAGAAATCCAACCATTTCTTACCAAACCAACTGAACGGTGACTTT
>ML783716.1:185462-201553 GCA_009831015.1 Picea engelmannii
CCAATGTGTTCAGATCATATCAATTAGCCAAAAATGATTATTCATTCACAGAAAACAAACATAGGCTCACCAAACCATGTCCTCCATCAAATAGGGCTTCAAGCTCCCTGGAGCTTCCTGGAACTTCAATGGTGAAAAAATTGTAGAAGAAGTCTTCAAATGGCTGTGAAAATGGCACCAATGGATCCAGCACGTCCAAAAACCCCTGGCTGGGCTTTTACGGCACCTCAATCGGCCAAAAACTGAGAAAGTTAGACCTCCTCCATTTTCTTCCTTCTACTTTGCTGGAACTGGTTCTACAAAACGCACCTCTGTGTGCATGAACCTGGAACACGCTCCAAAACACGCATTTAAACCTGGCACCGAGAAGTTATGAATAACCGTGCAAACTGTAGGATGGTTAGGGCGCCTCCAACCCCCAATCGCCTAGCTCTCGGGCATATGTTCATGTGACCTCGCGCAATAATAAAAAGGGCTTAATCGGTTATGAAACCGTGTCAACCATTGGAAAACTGCGCGCATTAACATTCAACATATGAGTCGTGGGTTCAAAACCATGCGCTAACACACGGTTATATCCAATGCAATGTATTAAAATACATTGCAATAGAAACAATGTATTACAACCGCGCGCATATTTATTACATAACAAAAATAACATATATATATATATATATATATATATATATATATATATATAATGTTATAACCCCCCGCACGGATTGATATATATGCACCCACCATATATTAAAACAAACTTTGGTATATACATATGTGGATTTGCGCCACATGCCAACAGTCGTAGCCCGGTCATATGTTTACAACGAAACCATGGGTCAGGGATTAAGCCCCGGCCCGCCCCTTTTTTCCAAATAACACAAAAATCAACTTTAAATAAATGTTTGTTGGCATAGTTAACAAGTAACAAAGGCGGGAACGTTGGTTATTGAAACCTTGTTAAAGCTCTGGCAAGAGGGGAGGTCGCTGGTTCGAATCCGGTCGGCTCCACAAGTTTTTTGAACCAACACACAAACCAAAAAAAGAGGGGGACACGTGGCGCGCTCCGATTGGGCCACGTGTCCTCATAACATTTGCCCAAAATCTGACATGTGTCAACCTGCTATTCACCAACATCAACCAATGAAAATGTGCCACGTCACCTTTCCACTTGTCAACCACTGATTATCCCACGTCATTGTACGGTCGCCACGTCAAATGCTGACGTCATCTGTGCCACGTGTCACCCATCCAGTGGTGACATGTGTCACTTCCGAATTGTTCAAACTGTGTGCCAAAAAGTCCAAAACCGCATGACACATGGCATCACCTGGAGCCACCATGTGTCCTATACAGACATTCCACGTATGTTGTACGGCCTACCACGTGTCCTGTACGGACTGTACGGACAGGTACAGTCAGCATCAAATTTTTGTCTGTTTGGCTCGACGAACAGATCGCGATATCTTCTCCATACAGACTCCATTTGAGAAAGTAAATATACTGTCGGAATCAGGAAGACGAGATGGACGCAATGGAACCATTTTCATCGCATTCCAAACACTTTGAAAATTGAGCAAATTTTACCCCCTGGTCCAGATTTTGATCATCGACCAACCTATCGAAGTCCAAAAAGGTGGTAAGACCTAACCAATGTTTCCTCAAAACTTGGTCAAGGGCCAACAGGCCCCCAACACTCATCTGTGACTCATCCCGAGTCACTCAAATCTAGGCAGCGCTGCTTCGAAGGCCTCGAGATACCTCGACTTGTTGCTTCGACTAAGCTTCCTGCTCATCAAACTCTTGGATCATTTTCTCTGTAACAGGCCCTTACAGGTGATGTTCCATTGTAGCAACCTCTTTGTCCAGTTGTGAACCTTGTCCTTTAATCTCTTCAAACACCATGTAGGCTTCCTCCTGCATTGATTGTAGCCTCTATGTGACTTCCTTTACTCTGCCCTAGATGGAAGTAATTTGATGTTGGGTCACGCGTTGTTCTTTTGATCTCTCCATTCTCTCGACTGTAGTGAGTGACTTCATTTGCGCTTGAACTATTAGTGTTTGTTGTTGCACCTCATGTAGTTGTGCTTCCAACTTCTTAAGCTCTAGATCTTTTGTGAGGTGTTCGTAGGTTTGTGTGCTTCTGTCGCTCAGTTGTTTTCATTCTGAGGCGAGGGCTCTGATCCTTTCGAATGTTCTCTTAGAAGCTTCCTCCCTTTGGTCACGCACTTCTTGTGGAGTACTTGGTATTATCACAGAAATTTCATCCACAAATGGTTACAAGAGTCTAGCATCATCAAATAGTTATGAGGTCACCCATAGACCAAAATTACCACAAAAGCATTTCAAAAAAGGGTCAAAAACTAAACAACCAGTGATAAAATTAAAGTGGGCTATGACTACACAGGGCACATGTGCACATGCGCAAAACACAAATGCATGAAAAGCGCACATGTGCCCGATGCGCGACTGTGGTCTCTAAAAGCCACACACATATGAGAATGATGCATTTATGAGATTGGTCGGCCTCCCACCCACTTCTAGTTTAGCTTCCAAGTTGATTTGACACTCAAATCTGGACTAGATCCGACTGGGTGGCTGGTCAAAGACCTAAGAATTCCCTAATTAGCCTCTTTTCACACTACAAGTTGGTTGCACAATACCTCAAAGAGGTGTTATAAAACAAGGCCATGGGTGCACTTCATTTTCAAGGAATTCAATAGCAAATTTATGTTGCTACTATTCTCTTGAAGAATCCTCTATTCTCATCAAGAGTATACAAGCACCATTACATTGGGCAATCCATCTCACCCCTTGAGTGGATTAGCTTGGAATTCTTTCACCATTTTCATTCAAAGTTGTAAGAAGAGCTTATTTGTGGGGGTCTAAGAGCCCTCCCTTGGAGGAAGAAGGGACTCAGAGTCCTCTTTCTTCTTGGTGTTTTCTTTCATTGATATAAACCTTACCATTAGTGACATGAGTCTTATTGGTCTTTTTGTTCTTATGTCCCTATGCTCACTAGTTTAGTTGTTATTTTATCTCTTAGTTTAATTCTTAGTTGTTCTTTTATATTTATTTCTCTAACCCTTTTCCTTACAGCTGTCCTAATTAGCAAACCCAACTAAGCCTTTAAGCACCTATGTTTTTCTCATCTAAGTGGAAAAAGAGGCACAACAGATTGGTGACTCCACTAGGGAAAGGTATCAATTTCCTACCCCATTTGGGTTTTTATAGCTCTTCTTTTGGTTTATTTAACCTGCAAGTGCATTAACCGGCCCAAGCCGACTTGCAAAACATCCAATTCCAAGTTGAATTGAGAGAATTCCATCCAAAATTTTCTTCATGGTCGTGTGTTTGTTGTGCGTGGGTTTATTGGCCCACAAACGCGCATCGTGCACACATGCGCCTAAGTCACAGTGTTGTTCTGCGCACCTATGCCCAAAATCTCATTTCGGTCTACGCACAGGTGCTCAGTGTGTCTCTGTCTACACTGAGACCCGTGCACCTATGCAAAAAAATACACATTGTAAGGTTTTTTGAGATTTGGGGAAGGCCCCTAGCCTTATTAAAAGTGATTTCATGCATGTTGTAAGCTGCACCACACTTAGTTCCCTCTTCATATAAAGAGATTAGTCAAAACACATAGGCACTTAGGGGGTTTAAAATCATTACTTCCTCTTTTGCTTTCATTTTTTCCACATGGATGGCTTGCTTTGACTAAAAGTATAAGTTGAAATCATTTCTAATCACATAAAACTTGCATTGGGACTAGAAGTTGGATAACAATCACTTATTATTCTCTTCTCTCTTACTTCCAAGTGACCTTGAGAATCAGAAAAGGATTGTAGGATGATTTCATCTCCCTTAAAAAGACTAAAACCTATAGGAGAGGACAACAACCCCTTTCGGGACTCTTCTTAGTTTATTTTTCAAACACATCTTAAGATTGTAATGGGCCCATACATGCACACATGCTACAAAGATAGGATGGTTTTGAAATTTAATTTCTTAGATTAAATCACTAGGGAAGTTTAAATGTTTTGTAATGGGCCCATACATGCCCACATGATCACAATCTAGGATAGTTTCAAAGTTTTTCTTAGATTAAATCACAATAGGGATTTAAAGGAATAGTAAAGGACCCGCATGTCCACATGCTAGTTTCCTAGGGACTTTTGAATTACGCAAGGTTGTACCAAAAGAATTTAGTTAATTAGGTAATCAACATTTGTAAGGACCAAGTGAAGTCCACATGCAACAAGGTGACACCTAATTCATTAAAACATTGGCACACTTTCACTCATTCACACACAAAAGTCACTTATCACTCACACAGTTTTCCTCTCGAAACATGGAGGTCAAAGTAAGTTTCCTCCAAAGGGATTCCAAAACATCCCACCCTTTTCTTGATGAAACTATCCACTCCCATTTAATTTAAACGAAGTTGGTTCACACCCCCAACCTCTCAAACAAATACATCTAAATTTTTTCTAAAAACTCACTAAGTTTTCCTCCACAAGAGGTGCCAAAAGAAATTGTTTAGTCTAGGTAGGATTTCAGGGATAGGCATCCAAATAACTCCCCATTATCTGGTTCTCACATTGTCAAAACAATAGAAGTTGTCAAATAGGGAACTGAAAATCCTCCAAGTCAATTGTTCCTAACACCACAAGGTAGGGAGATACCCATGAAGGGTTGAAGGCCGAGGTCTGGTTGCTCTGTGTGTCCCCCCTTGAGGCACCCACCTCTTGGACGGGATCCAGCTCGTGACCCATTTCTTAGGCCAAAAATCTAAATGTCACACTTTGACCAAGGTACCTAGTGACCAAATTTTAGGACATCTACCTAGGTGGCAATTATGGGCTGCAATTGCACCTTGATCAGATTTTGTGTGGCTATTGGGAAATATTGCCAGCTCTTTTGGGATATGCCCCCTTTACCCCTCATTATAACTGATTATTTCATGCTTCACTAGTTTCTCTTCCGGTGACTTCAGGCCCCACCATTGAGTACTATTGGAAGGTCCAGTGCTATTTGAGAGGAAGGACGTTACGTATTTTAGGACACAAGCATTTGTTTTCTTTGATTCCCCAAGCGGACAAAACCCACTTATCCACATATATGCATCTTTTTCAAAACACTTTATGTATGATGCACTTCTGATTACATTTTGATTTAGATATATATTATGCTAAATTTGCAACAAAGGCTCTTGTTTATTTTCTCTCATCACAATTTTCACACATCCACTCAGCTAGTCGGACATCATAGGGGACCCATAGAACCCCCGTTATTCCAGATGCTTGCTAAACCTCCCTCCTATTCTAGGGGGAGTTACTAATCTTGCCAACTCATCGGCACTACCTTCACAGACTCCAGTGAGTGCCACTATCTTAGGGTCAGCTTTTCTTAGTTCCACATTACTTGGGTCCAATTCCCAAGTCCCTCCATCCACTCACTCTCCTCTACATGGAAGCGGGGGGCCAACTTCCTACCAAAGGGGAAGTACCAACCCACCTAGTCCCATTGAAGGGTCAGGTTCACAAAACACTCACACCATGGCTGGAGCTCATCCTCCCCCCCCCCCACTACAAATTCCATATTTGGCCTCTCTTAACATACCATATCTAAGAAAACTCACAAATGATCCTATATTGCATGAGCCCAGATGACCTGCAATGCCCACCAAACTACCTTCAGACATCCCCAAGTTTGAAGGAAAGGAAGGAGATGACCTTGCCAACCATGTCATGACTTTCCACCTATGGTGCTCTTCCAACAACATTATGGATGATTCCATCAGACTACAATTATTTCAATGCACACTCACTGGCCCATCAGCCAAATGGTATGTAGATGAAAAATCGGGGTCCCATACGACTTTCAAGTCCTTGGCCAAAGAATCTTTTACCTTCTTCCAATTACCAATATACCATGACAATGGTCTTGAGCTACTCTCTAATTTCAAACAAACCTTAGCCACACATATCTCTAATCACATTCACGAGTGGCATAGACGACGTAGTTTGTGCAAAGCTGAAACCACCAAACAACAATGTCTTGACTAGTTTCTCAGATCACTTGTCTCTCTCCTCGGTAAAGATGTAGCTTCCACCTTCTCTCAATCAGAAGAAGAATCCATCAGTAAAGCTCAACAATATGACCTCATCTATTCAAAATCATGGTACTTATACACAATACTTCCCGATCTCCCAAAACCCGTTCCATTTGGTCAAGACAAACCCGAGATGTCTCACTCAGCAGATAGATTGATTGGTAATACCACACACCACAGTCCTCAACCCCAACCACCACCAATGTATGGCACACCTCAATATTTGTTGGCATATGGGGGAACCTCTTATTACCCCCCACCCCCTTATTAATAGCCATACCCTGTTGCTATTCCTCCACCCATCAGTGGGCTACCACTAGCACCCCCAATGCACCTACCTATCCAAACAAATTTTGGTACCCCCTCTACCTCAGCTTCTACTCTAAGTACTATTGAAAGTTCCATGCCTTCCTACATACCTTATGGATCACAACTCCCACAGAATCCATACTTTCCATTCCCTGGTCTTCCACAGCCCATGGCACCCTCACACCCTCACGTTGGGGTGAATTTTGTTCAACCCTCTCCCGTTTAGAAATATCAAAATTTTGAACAATTGAATACAACAAATCCAACTCACCTGTTGAATAATGCCAAAAAGAAAGGAAGAAATAGGAATAATAACAACCCAGGTCAAGGCGGGAATCAACCCCAACAAAACCAACCTATTCGGGGAAACCAGAACCAAGGGAATCAGAACCACCAGGGGGGCAATAACAACAGACATCAAGGTAGAAATAACAATATTGTTAGAACCACCTTCCCTTGTGCCCTTTGCAGTGAGTTTGGTCATTATACTCATCATTGCACCCAAATCGTTGATTTTAAACAGCTGAAAGACTCAGGCAGTTTACCACATCCTCCAGCACCGCCTGCCCCTCAGCAGGCCCCACAACAATATGTGCAACAACCCCCCCCAGCCGTACTGCAGAATCCCATTCCGTACTAGGGTGTGATAAACACCTAACAGGACATGCAGCCTACCCCACCTTAGTTGGGACAATACCTCAATCCAAATAATCTCGTAGATCATACTATCCTCCTCACTAGTGAGGAAGAAATCCTTCTACAAACACGTAGTCGTCAATATCGTGCACCCGCTGAGTCTCCTCCCATTCCCCTAGAAACAATCCCAACACCGATGGGACCCCCATTGGTAATTCCTCGCCCTAACGCCAAAACACCTCTTTACATCCCTTGCATCCCATTATGCAGGAATGTCCACAACCCCCAAGCTAGGGCGGCTCATAATTACAGTTTGGTCGATAACTTAGCACAATCCCTGACTGCCATGTCAGTCTTAGAAGTCCTTCAAACTTGTCCCACTCATCAAAAATCATTAATTTCTTCCTTGGGGGTAGTTGAACCCGCAGATACTCAACTCATCACATTTTATCTCGACAGTGGAGAGCCTCGTCTCCCTGCTCTAATCACTTTTCAAATCCCAGTGAAAATTTGGAACATTACAGTTCATCGGTGCATCATCGATGAAGGTGCATCCACATGCATTATGTCCAAATCTGTATGGAAAAAACTTGGTTCCTTCGAACTCATCCCATCTTCCATTACCTTAAGAGATTATGACGGATGACCATCGTCTCCTAAAGGGCTCTTCCAAAATGTCCCTGTAGAACTCAGGGGCAAGACCATTCTCATCGACATTGAAGTTATCGATGCTCCACTTGATTATAATATCATGTTTGGTTGTATCTACATGTATGCTATGAAGGTAGTTGCCTCTTCCGTCTTTCAAATGATGATGTTCCCCCATAACAGGAAGATCATTACCATTGACCAAGTCTCACATTACGAGCCCAACCCTTCTGCCAACATCGATAACATTCTCCCTCTCATCCACATGAGTCATGATGCATACCCACTCATCGAAATGGATCCCAGAATTTTCAAAGACCCATCATTGTTAGGAACTTACCATGGTGCACCACCGCTCCTTCATCCTTCCAATCAAGTATGTGTCATATCATCCAATGGAACTGACATAGAGGATACCCTTCCTCCTAGTCACAGAGCTCCCCCATCATGAGCCTCCTGTGAACTCGTTGACTCCACCGGTCCATGATTTCACCTCTCCCTAAGGCCATATTCCAGTTTGGGAGACAGTTCCCCAAGACATTACTCAAATCCCCTTCTTCTACCCTCCACCTGGCATACAAGATTTCCAAGTAGCCGCAATGCTTACCCTACCTAATATGGTGTTAGCAATTCCAGTTTGGTATTTACATCCACCAGAAATGGTCCATCAACCATCCCTTCCCCCCCAAACAGAAGGAATCCCAATGACGATTCCCATACTCACTCCCACCATACCCGCTACACCCCCACTCACTACCCTCCCTGCCACAGCTGGGGGAAGGCAAAAGAAGAAGGATCCCACAACTCCACTTCCCCCACGCGTCCAACCTCCTTGCATGCTATGTGAGAAAGATGGACACCAAACCAACAACTTCCCATCTCTACCCGAGTTACAGAACCTGATTCCACTCAATCAAACATTATCAACGCTCGCCACTGTCGCAAGTACTGCCACTACCGCCCCTCATTCAAGTAGTAAAGGGCTGCGAACAAACTTTTCTTGCACTATATGTTCAAAATATGGCCATTATACACACCATTGCCCAGCACTACTGTGCCTCTGGAAGACATTGGTTGCAGTATGCCAAAGCTTCCAGAACAAACCCAATCTAGCTACATCATCCCTACCAAAAATCACTGACATCCATTATGTCGCAATTTCAGTCAATGAACATATGAGATGCCCTTGCTCTCTATGTGAATCCTTAGATCATTTTACATACCAATGTCCTATGATCATTGAATACAGGCAACGCTAATTGACCTTGATTCAAACCCCTCCACCCCCTACAGAATCGATGGTTGACCTTACCTCGTCACTAGAGATTCGTCATATCATTTCTCCTGAACCTAAGGCACTCATGACTCCTCCATGGTTCTTGGATGAATTATCCGAGGATTCACCCCCAAATCCCCCTAATTCTCCCATTCATTTCCCTACAAAAATTTTATACCCAACTACCACTGGTACTCCTCAGTACTTTGATATTTGGTTTATGTCGAGTGAACCATCGCAATCTCATTGTGTCATTCACCCTACTTCTTCATCACCTGAGGATAACCACATGACGACAACCACCGATATCACTCTTTACGATCCCTTGTATTCCCGCCAATTCCTCTATGATGTGGACATACTCGAAGAGTTAAACACACCTGACTACCCATGGGATGCGCTACACCATAGAGCGCTCTTCTTTCCATAGGAAGCCTTCACGCCTCCTAACCAACACCCCATATACGAGGTCAAAACCAAGGATTTTATCCCATCAGGGCATATCGACTGGTTCAACAACCCCATTCCTACCCCTAATTCTTTTGAAGAAGGAAACATGGCAAACATTTCCCCGACCATCAAAATCAATATTTCCATCAACAATGGAGTCGTCGAGGAAATCACTATTGGCGTCCCTTGCACTCCTCAAGAAATCACCGCCTATAAATCCCTCTTCCAAGAATATCGGGATATTTTTGCCTGGTCATACATAGAAATGCCTGGCCTTGATCCCTCTATCATCGAACAT
Source organism: Picea engelmannii (assembly GCA_009831015.1). NCBI lineage: Eukaryota > Viridiplantae > Streptophyta > Pinopsida > Pinales > Pinaceae > Picea > Picea engelmannii. Next base: position 195,192 of record ML783716.1, read on the forward strand.
TGCATCAACACCTGTCCTAACATTACACCAATTCGTCAAAAACAATGACCGCTACACCCATCCAAAGCAGCGGCCATCAAAGCCGAGATTGACAAATTACATGCGGTTGGGTTCATCTACCCCATCGCCTTTACATCTTGGGTTTCCAACCTTGTACCCGTTAACAAAAAACAGGGCACTATCTGCATCTGCACATACTTTCGCAATCTCAATCATGCATGTCCCAAAGACAACTTTCCAATGCCTTTCATCGATCAAATTATCGATGACTTCGCAAGCCATGAGGCTCTATCCTTCATGGATGGTTTCTCTGGTTATAATCAAATCCAAATCCACCAGCCGATCAATACAAAACCTCATTCACTACCCCTTGGGGTACTTTTGCATATCGTGTCATGCCTTTTGGCTTAAAGAATGTTGGCGCAACTTTCCAATAGGCTATGAGATACATTTTTCATGATCTAGCTCATATCATCCTTGCATACTTGGATGATATCACAGCTCGATCCAAGAAACATACCCAACATCTTGATGATTTACGGATCATCTTCCAACAGTGTTGTCAGTACAACATCTGCTTGAACCCCCTCAAGTGCGTGTTCTGTGTCACTGCGGAGCGCCTCCTCAGATTCATCATTTCCCAAAGTGGTATTGTCGTGGAACCCCTTAAATTCCAAGCCATCACAAAAATTCCACCTCCCCAGAATTTACTTCAACTCCAGAGCCTACAAGGAAAAGCTAACTTTCTACGGTGATTTGTCCCAGACTACGCCACTCGAGCACACAGTTTCCTTCGCTTACTATGCCACAACATCCCATTTCACTGGGATGAACATGCCCAAAAAGAATTTGACAATATTAAAACTATGTTGTCTAACGCCCCTTTAATTAGTTCACCCGACTATGATCGTGACTATATCCTCTACATATCATCATCACTTGTCTTAGTAGTAGGAGTTCTCGTTCAAATCGGCGGTGACGATTGTGATCATGTCATTTACTATGTTAGTAAAAAACTCTTAGGGCCACCCTTGAAGTATAAACACGAAGAGAAACTAGCCCTTGCAGTCATCCTCACAGTCCATAAATTGCGTCATTACATTCCGCTTCACACGACTAAGGTCGTAGAAGATTCCAACCCTATGCAATACTTGCTCAGCCGTCGGAAAATTAATGGAAAATTTTCCCAATGGATCGTTATCCTTCAGGAGTACAATCTTGAATTTTCAACACCCAAGATAAAGAAATCTCTCTTCCTTGCTAAACTTGTCATGGCCTTCCCCTCTGAAACTACCAGTGCCCCCGTCAATACCAACTTCCCCGACGAACATCTCTTTTACATCACTTCGGATGATCCTTGGTACGATGACCTCCTCATCTACCTCCGCACCCAAAATTTTGGTAACCACCTCTCACAAGACAATCATCATCATATTCACCACTAGGCCCCCCGCTATCTCCTCATTGGAGATATCTTATATCGGTGAGGGGTCGACACCATTCTTCGTCGATGCTTGCTATTGATGAGGCCGATAGATTCTTGAATGACTGCCATAGTGGTAAATGTGGGGGCCATCTTTCGGGAATTTCCACTGCTCAGAAAATCATCTGAGAAGGTTATTTTTGGCCTACATTGTTTCATGATTGCATTCATGCCGTGAAATGATGCGATAAATGTCAGCCTTATGCCAACAAAGCACGAGCACCACCTGCTCTTCTTCACCCAATCATTACTATCGGCCCCTTTTGTAAATGGGGCATTGACTTCATGACTTTTAATCCCCCATCCAACAATGGACACAAATACATTTTTGTCACAGTCGATTACTTCACAAAATGGGCTGAAGCTATGCCCACCTTCAACAACACCGCTGACATTGCAATGCATTTTTTTTAATCACGTCATATCCCGCTTTCGAGTACCACTCCAACTAGTTTCCAATCACAAGAAACACTTCGAGAACGATATTTTCGTCGAACTATCATCTCAGTTAGGATTCTCCCATGAATTTTCCTCACCATATTACCCTCAGTATAATAGACAGGTCGAAGCAGTTAACAAGGTCCTCAAGACCATGTTACAGTGCACGGTTAATAAACATAAGACCAATTGGCATCATATGTTATTTTCCACACTGTGGGCTTACTGTATGGCCGTGAAAATGGCCACTGGTTTCACACCATTTCATCTAGTCCATAGGGTTGAGGCCACTCTTCCCATCAAGTGCGAAATTCCCACCTTACACACCGCAATTGAGCTATTACCCGACACTTCTCCAATGGAGCAACGCTTGTGGAACTTAGAGTCCCTGGATGAAGATCATCGATATTCATTACAGAACAATGAGGTAGCCAAAAAATGATCAAATGGCCACCTTTGATCGCCATGTCAACCTTTTCTCATTTCATGAAGGTGACCTCGTCCTTGCTTACAATATCACTCACAATACCTTCAGTCATGGAAAATTCGAGTTACTATGGCATGGCCCCTACATTATCCAACATTACCTCACCAAAGGTGCATACATCCTTGCTTCCCTTGAAGGCGTCTCTCTTAAAGAACCTGTCAACGGGTTATACTTAAATAAATTTTATGCCTAAGCATAGCCATGCTACCTTAGGTTATTTATTTTATAATGTTTTTAATCTTTTTTCCATCCCTCACATCTAAACTATCCTTTGTGCTATTAACAGATGCCTCCTCCACTGGCCTACCACATCGGTTACAACGACGGCGCAAGCCGTTGGACACAAAATCTCGCTTCGGCAGCTTGGACCCTCTATACCCCCTCACATGAAATGCTCCACTCTAGCAGCATATGTTTGGGTTCAACAACCAACAACCAAGCCGAATACACTACTGTCATTGGCGTCCTCGCCGATGCCCAGCATCATCGTATTCCTCACCTTAGCGTCTTTCTCAACTCTCAACTAGTCGTCCTGCAACTCAACAATGTGTACCGCGTCCGCAATCCTTGCCTCTTTCGCAAATACCTGCAAGTTAGACTGTTATCTCAACATTTTGATTTCATTACATCTACACATATTCCAAGACAATTTAATCAAATTACAGATAACTTAGCTAACATTGTGTTAGATTGGCATATATCATATCAAGATACCTCTACACACACATAAACCATCAAGAACCTGTCATAGCATATCTAGATTAGACATCATCAACACATTCAAAAACACATGTAAACATCACATAGACCCCAAAATGTATACTCTTATATATATAAATCGATCCACAGTGCCGTCAAAATGTTTACAAACAAATGTACAAACATCCACAGGCCAGTGAAGCACCTCGGTACAAAAATGGTGCCACTACACCAAAATGGGCTCACTAGCCTATATACAAAATACAAAAATACATAGAGCGACACTGAAGGTGCCTCTAGATCACCACCTCTTGCCCCTCCCTCAGGCGGTGGTCCTTCACCCACTACTGGTCCCTTCAGACCGGGAGGTAACCGTCTGGTCATCACAGCCCCTGCTACTATTGCTCGCTGCACCACATCCCGCCACATCGGCAGAACTCCCACACACTGCTCCAGGATGACCTCATCCTGGATGTGCGACCACATGCCCTCAGGCATGCCCTATAGCACTGCCTCCAGGTGGCGGAAAATATCCTCAAAATCTCCCTTGGCCTCCACCAGAGGAGCATGCGATGGCCCGACACCTAGGTCATCAAAACAATGTCTCCTCGCTGCTCTCTCATCATCAACTGATCTCACCTCGGCATCCTCGTGTCGACATCACTCTTCTACCCGTGACAATCTCCCTAGATCCTGGTGAGTCGACGCTCTCATCAGCTCAACCTCATGTCTGCGAGGTCCCACATCTGCACATACAAACAACCAAACAATAATATCAACATCTATACAAAATACATATGTCATGCTATCTCAAAAATAAACATATCAAACTCATAAACATACCTCGGTGATCAAACACCTCCCCTAGAGGTAACACCATGTTCGAATCACCCCAGAAGTCAACACCAACATATGGATACTGCAGTATAACCTACACCATCTACCGCCACACCTGTGTTGCCTCAGCTATGAAAACATGGTCGCCCTCACCACCACCGTGGAAAACCAAAATCATCGACCATCGCCTTAGTCGCAATTCTCGCTCACTAGGAGTGCCCAATAAAATCCTAGAGCGCAACATTGGCACCCTCTCCAAAAACTAGGCCACCAAGATGGACCCAAAGGCAAAGTCCCTTGAGTCTATAGACTGACATCTGTCCAGCTTCCCTACCATCCTGGCATGCAGCATCAACCCCCAGGCAAAGTGCTCCCCAACCAGTTCCCTCCCCATAACCCTCAACTGACCACCACTGATCCGCTGAGTCGCAAGGGACCCATACACCCTCACAATCATCGCTGCTACACAACGATGAGCTAGAGCATCCATCGCCCTGATGCTCACGATAGAGCCCGACATGTAGTTCTCCCTCGAATAGTACCTCTGGCTGAAGTTCGCTTGTGACAAGTCTGCACGTAACACCGGCTCTACCAGTGGGAGTGTTCCCCAAAAAGGGAGCCCAGTCAAAAAGTATATATCCTCCACCGCAGTGAAGGTGAACTACTCTCCCTGCACCATAAAGCAATGCAGGTTTGGACTCCACATTCAGATCACAAAATGTAGGAGATACTCTTGTGCCCGTATCAATGAGTACCCAAAGAAATTCAGCAACCCACAGGCTGCCAAAGTGGTACGAACCCCCAGCTCCTCAATAGCCATGACATCCCTCAGTTGGGACCAATCCCGCTCTCGCCAGTCGACCGACATCGTGAAAAATGATCACCTACAACCACATAATATAGTCTTAGGTTATCCATATTGACCATAAAAAACATTAAAAAAATAATTTTTACACCCGTCAACCTTGCCCCAAGGCACGGTTGTTTAACTCACAGCCGCGCACATATGTGCGCCTATTCACCCCACAGGCGCGCACATATACACACCTGTCCACCCCACAGGCATGCACGCAGGTGTGCCTATCCATCCCACAAGTGCATGTGTGCGCGCCTACTCACCCTACAGGGGCACCTCCATGTGCCCCTGTCACGAACACAAGCGCGCATCACAACGCGCATGTCCACTACACAGTCACGGACCCATGCATGGTTGTGTAGAAAACATGTGTGCATATCATGCGTGCCTTTGTCCCCCCTATGGGCACACCCATCCGTGGCTATATGGATAACAAGAGTGCACCCGTGTGAGCATATTTCCAGATCGCCTGTGCACTAGATTGCCCACACCCATAAAACCCCCTGTATGGCCCTCTATACAGGCCCTGCCCATAAATGGAAACCCTACTTCTATGTAGAACGTTAAGACTACTAACCTGAAGCTCACTTGTCCCGAATCGAATGCCTCATTTTCCTGGAATCTCCAAATCTCCTCTGAATACCTCTCATCCAGTCACTTTGGCAGCAAGTACAAATGAGGTGGCAATGTGAGCCCTACAACTATATATAGGCCTTTTCGCCAAACTTCCAATCACCATTCCGGGAGCTCCGGGTGTCCATTTCTCGATCCGTCTTTAGCCACAGGATCAACATCCCATCATCTACATCAAGACAGTCCTCGGGGAACTTTTTATCCTTAGCCCCTGGGGTGCCATTTTTTTTTCATACCCCATCTAGGTATGCATTCTCATGTTCAAAATTATCAAATAAATGCTTGCATGTTCGATTCTCTTCAAATATTGTTCACATCGGGTATTTGGTTTTCATGTGTGTAGGTACTTGGTCATTATACATCGATGCAACCCCTTTAGGTATATAATCAACACTAGCATGTAATCATTCCCTCTGAATCTCAATTGCATCTCTAGTCACACCCTCTGACATTTGCCTCTAGGATCCCCATCTCCGGCTCTACAGTACCAACACCTCCATTGCATCTTAGGTACTGTCACCCGGTAGCACTCTCCCCCACATGAGTTTTCCCATTCATAACACCCTTTTTCACTTTGACACTCATGTTTCTTTTCAACCCTTTAGGGATGGGAGTCCTGATAGTCTTACATCATGTCATGAATCAGCTTCATACTCCTCCTCATTTTTATAGCTTTCCCACTGGAATCCCATATTATATCTTCAAGGTTCTCTTTTGAATGCACCTCCGCAGTATCATGAACCCTCCATTTCATCCACAAATCAGTTTTCCCCTCTACAAATTTCCCTCCATTTCACCTACCTCATACAGAAACCCACCCATGGGGCCCCCAACCACTCCCTCCATCCACTCACTCTCCTCTACACGGATGCGGGGGGCCAACTTCCTCCCAAAGGGGAAGTACCAACCCACCTAGTCCCCCTCAAGGG
>ML783716.1:203138-223124 GCA_009831015.1 Picea engelmannii
AACCTACCCCACCTTAGTTGGGACAATACCTCAATCCAAATAATCTCGTAGATCATACTATCCTCCTCACTAGTGAGGAATAAATCCTTCTACAAACACGTAGTCATCAATATCGTGCACCCGCTGAGTCTCCTCCCATTCCCCCAGAAACAATCCCAACACCAATGGGACCCCGTTGGTAATTCCTCGCCCTAACTCCAAAACACCTCTTTACATCCCTCGCATCCCATTATGCAAGAATGTCCACAACCCCCAAGCTAGGGCGGCTCATAATTACAGTTTGGTCGATGACTTAGCACAATCCCCAACTGCCATGTCAGTCTTAGAAGTCCTTCAAACTTGTCCCACTCATCGAAAATCATTACTTTCTGCCTTGGGGTTAGTTGAACCCGCAGATACTCAATTCATCACATTTTATCTCGATGGTGGAGAGCCTCGTCTCCCTGCTCTAATCACTTTTCCAATCCCAGTAAAAATGTGGAACATTACAGTTCATCGGTGCATCATCGATCAAGGTGCATCCACATGCATTATGTCCAAATCTGTATGGCAAAAACTTGGTTCCTTCGAACTCATACCATCTTCCATTACCTTAAGAGATTATGACGGATGACAATAGTTTCCTAAAGGGCTCTTCCAAAATGTCCCTGTAGAACTCAGGGGCAAGACCATTCTCATCGACATTGAAGTTATCAATGGTCCACTTGATTATAATATCATGTTTGGTCGTATCTACATGTATTCTATAAAGGCAGTTGCCTCTTCCGTCTTTCAAACGATGATGTTCCCCCATAATGGGAAGTTCATTACCATTGACCAAGTCTCACACTACGAGCCCAACCCTTCTGCCAACATCGATAACATTCTCCCTCTCATCCACATGAGTCATGACGCATACCCACTCATCGAAATGGATCCCAGAATTTTCAAAGACCCATCATTGTTAGGAACTTACCATGGTGCACCACCGCTCTTTCATCCTTCCAATCAAGTATGTGTCGTATCATCCAATGGCACTGACATAGAGGATACCCTTCATCCTAGTCACAAAGCTCCCCCATCATGAGCCTCCTGCGAACTCGTTGACTCCACCAGTCCATGATTTCACCTCTCCCTAAGGCCATATTCCAGTTTGGGAGACAGTTCCCCAGGCCATTACTCAAATCCCCTTCTTCTACCCTCCACCTGGCATACAAGATTTCCAAGTAGCCGCAATGCTTACCCTCCCTAATATGGTGTTAGCAATTCTAGTTTGGTATTTACATCCACCAGAGATGGTCCGTCAACCATCCCTTCCCCCCCAAATGGAAGGAATCCTAATGAAGATTCCCATACTCACTCCCACCATACCCGCTACACCCCCACTCACTACCCTCCCTGCCACAGCTGGGGGAGGGAAAAAGAAGAAGGATCCCGCACCTCCACTTCCCCCATGCGTCCAACCTCCTTGCATGCTATGTGAGAAAGATGGACACCAAACCAACAACTTCCCATCTCTACCCAAGTTACAGAACCTGATTCCACTCAATCAAACATCATCAACGCTCGCCACCATCGCAAGTACTTCCACTACCTCCCCTCATTCAAGTAGTAAAGGGCTGCGAACAAAATTCACTTGCACTATATGTTCAAAATATGGCCATTATACACACAATTTCCCAGCACTACCGCGCCTCTAGCAGACATTGGTCGCAGTATGACAAAGCTTCCAGAACAAACCCAATCCAGCTACATCATCCCTACCAAAAATCACTGACATCCATTATGTCACAACTTCAGTCAATGAACATATGAGATGCCCTTGCTCTCTATGTGAATCCTTAGATCATTTTACATACCAATGTCCTATGATCATTGAATACAGGCAACGCCAATTGACCTTGATTCAAACCCTGCACCCCCTATATAATCGATGGTTGACCTTACCTCATCACTAGAGATTCATCATATCATTTCTCCTAAACCTAAGGCACTCACGACTCCTCCATGGTTCTTGGATGAATTATCCAAGGATTCACCCCCAAATCCCCCTAATTCTCCCATTCATTTCCCTACGAAAATTTTACACCCAACTACCACTGGTACTCCTCATTACTTTGATATTTGGTTTATGTCGAGTGAACCATCACAATCTCATTGTGTCATTCCCCCTACTTCTTCATCACCTTAGGATAACCACATGACGACAGCCACCGATATCAATCTTTACGATCCCTTGTATTCCTGCCAATTCACTACCCCTTCACTACTTTTGCATATCGTGTCATGCCTTTTGGCTTAAATAATGTTGGCACAACTTTCCAACGGGCTATGAGATACATTTTTCATGATCTAGCTCATATCATCCTTGAATACTTGGATGATCTCACAACTCAATCCAAGAAACATACCTAACATCTTGAATATTTACAGATCATATTTCAATGGTGTTGTCAGTACAACATCCGCTTGAACCCCCTCAAGTGTGTGTTCTGTGTCACTGCGAAGCGCCTCCTTGGATTCATCATTTCCCAAAGTGGTATTATCGTGGAACCCCTTAAAGTCAAAGCCATCACAGAAATTCCACCTCCCCAGAATTTACTTCAACTCCAAAGCCTACAAGGAAAAGCTAACTTTCTACGATGATTTGTCCCAGACTACGCCACTCGAGCACATAGTTTCCTTCGCTTACTATGCCACGACATCCCATTTCACTGGGATGAACATGCCCAAAAATCATTTGACAATATTAAAACTATGTTGTCTAATGCCCCTTTAATTAGTTCACCCGACTATAATCGTGACTATATCCTCTACATATCATCATCAGTTGTCTTAGTAGCAGGAGTTCTCATTCAAATCGGTGATGACGATCGTGATCATGTCATTTACTATGTTAGTAAAAAAATCTTAGGTCCACCCTTGAAGTATAAACACAAAGAGAAACTAGCCCTTGCAGTGATCCTCATAGTCCAAAAATTGCATCATTACATTCCGCTTCACACGACTAAGGTTGTAGCAGATTCCAACCCTATGCAATACTTGCTCAGCCGTCAGAAAATTAATGGCAAATTTTCCCAATGGATCGTTATCCTTCAAGAGTACAATATTGAATTTTCAACACCCAAGATAAAGAAATCTCTCTTCCTTCCTAAAATTTTCATGGCCTTCCCCTCCGAAACTACCAGTGCCCCCGTCAATACCAACTTCCCCGATGAACATCTCTTTTACATCACTTCGTATTATCCTTGGTACGACGACCTCCTCATCTACCTCCGCACCCAAAAGTTTGGTAACCACCTCTCACAAGAAAATCATCGTCATATTCACCACCAGGCCCCCGCTATCTCCTCATTGGAGATATCTTATATTGGTGAGGGGTCGACACCATTCTTCGTCAATGCTTGACTATTGATGAGGCCGATAGATTCTTGAATGACTGCCATAGTGGTAAATGTGGGGGCCATCTTTCGGGAATTTCCACTGCTCAGAAAATCATCCGAGCAGGTTATTTTTGGCCTACATTGTTTCATGATTGCATTCATGCCGTGAAATGATGCGAGAAATGTCAGCTTTATGCCAACAAAGCAAGAGCACCACCTGCTCTTCTTCACCCAGTCATTACTATCGGCCCCTTTTGTAAATGCGGCATCGACTTCATGACTTGTAATCCCCCATCCAAAAATGGACACAAATACATTGTTGTCACAGTCGATTACTTCACAAAATGGGCTGAAGCTATGCCCACCTTCAACAACACCGCTGACATTGCAATGCATTTTTTTTTAATCACGTCATATCCCGCTTTGGAGTACCACTCCAACTAGTTTCCAATCACAGGAAACACTTCGAGAACGAGATTTTTGTCGAACTATCATCTCGGTTAGGATTCTCCCATGAATTTTCCTCACCATATTACCCTCAGTATAATAGACAGGTCGAAGCAGTTAACAAGGTCCTCAAGACCATGTTACAGTGCACGGTTAATAAACATAAGACCAATTGGCATCATATGTTATTTTCCACACTGTGGGCTTACTGTATGGCCGTGAAAATGGCCACTGGTTTCACACCATTTCATCTAGTCCATAGGGTTGAGGCCACTCTTCCCATCAAGTGCGAAATTCCCACCTTACACACCGCAATTGAGCTATTACCCGACACTTCTCCAATGGAGCAACGCTTGTGGAACTTAGAGTCCCTGGATGAAGATCATCGATATTCATTACAGAACAATGAGGTAGCCAAAAAATGATCAAATGGCCACCTTTGATCGCCATGTCAACCTTTTCTCATTTCATGAAGGTGACCTCGTCCTTGCTTACAATATCACTCACAATACCTTCAGTCATGGAAAATTCGAGTTACTATGGCATGGCCCCTACATTATCCAACATTACCTCACCAAAGGTGCATACATCCTTGCTTCCCTTGAAGGCGTCTCTCTTAAAGAACCTGTCAACGGGTTATACTTAAATAAATTTTATGCCTAAGCATAGCCATGCTACCTTAGGTTATTTATTTTATAATGTTTTTAATCTTTTTTCCATCCCTCACATCTAAACTATCCTTTGTGCTATTAACAGATGCCTCCTCCACTGGCCTACCACATCGGTTACAACGACGGCGCAAGCCGTTGGACACAAAATCTCGCTTCGGCAGCTTGGACCCTCTATACCCCCTCACATGAAATGCTCCACTCTAGCAGCATATGTTTGGGTTCAACAACCAACAACCAAGCCGAATACACTACTGTCATTGGCGTCCTCGCCGATGCCCAGCATCATCGTATTCCTCACCTTAGCGTCTTTCTCAACTCTCAACTAGTCGTCCTGCAACTCAACAATGTGTACCGCGTCCGCAATCCTTGCCTCTTTCGCAAATACCTGCAAGTTAGACTGTTATCTCAACATTTTGATTTCATTACATCTACACATATTCCAAGACAATTTAATCAAATTACAGATAACTTAGCTAACATTGTGTTAGATTGGCATATATCATATCAAGATACCTCTACACACACATAAACCATCAAGAACCTGTCATAGCATATCTAGATTAGACATCATCAACACATTCAAAAACACATGTAAACATCACATAGACCCCAAAATGTATACTCATATATATATAAACTGGTCCACAGTGCCATCAAAATGTTTACGAATAAATATACAAACATCTGCAGGCTAGTGAAGTACCTCGGTACAAAAATGGTGCCACTACACCAAAATGGGCTCACTAGCCTATATACAAAATACAAAAATACATAGAGCGACAGTGAAGGTGCCTCTAGAGCACCACCTCTTGCCCCTCCCTCAGGCGGTGGTCCCCCACCCACTACTAGTCCCTTCAGACTGGGAGGTAACCGTCTGGTCATCACAGCCCCTGCTACTGTTGTTCGTTGCACCACGACCCACCACATCGGCGGAACTCCCACACACTGCTCCAGGATGCCCTCATCCTGGATGTGCGACCACATGCCCTCAGGCATGCCCTGTAGAACTGCCTCCAGGCGGCGTCAAATATCCTCAAAACCTCCCTTAGCCTCTACCAGAGGAGCATGCGATGGCCCGGCACCTAGGTCATCAAAACAACGTCTCCTCACTGCTCTCTCATCATCAACTGGTCTCACCTCGACATCCTCGTGTCAACATCTCTCTTCTACCCGCGACAATCTCCCTACATCCTGGCGATTCGATGATCTCATAAGCTCAACCTCATGTCTGCAAGGTCCCACATCTGCACATACAAACAACCAAACGATAATATCAACATCTATACAAAATACATATGTCATGCTATCTCAAAAATCAACATATGAAACTCATAAACATACCTCGGTGATCAAACACCTCCCTTGGAGGTAACACCATGTCTGGATCACCCCGGAAGTCAACACCAACATATGGATACTGCAGTATAACCTACGACATCTACTGCCACACCTGTGTTGCCTCAGCTGTGAAAACATGGTCGCCCTCACCACCACCATGGAAAACCAAAATCATCGACCATCGCCTTAGTCGCAATTCTCGCTTACCAGGAGCGCCCAATAAAATCCTAGAGCGAAACATCGGCACCCTCTCCAAAAACCAGGCCACCAAGATGGACCCAAAGGCAACGTCCCCTGCGTCTATAGACTGACATCTGTCAAGCTGCCCTACCATCCTGGCATGCAGCGTCAACCCCCAGGAAAAGTGCTCCCCAACTAGTGCCCTCCCCATAACCCCCAACTGACCACCACTGATCCCCTGAGTCGCAAGGGACCCATACACCCTCACAATCATCTCTGCTACACAACAATGAGCTAGAGCATCCATTTCCCTGATGCTCACGATGGAGCCCGACATGTAGTTCTCCCTCGAATAGTACCTCTGGCCGAAGGTCGCTAGTGACAAGTCCGCAGGTAACACCGGCTCTGTCAGTGGGAGCGTTCCCCGAAAAGGGAGCCCAGTCAAAAAGTATATATCCTCCACCGCAGTGAAGGTGAACTACTCTCCCCACACCATAAAGAAATGCAGGTCTGGACTCCACATCCGGATCACAAAATGTAGGAGATACTCCTGTGCCCGTATCAACGGGTACTCAAGGAAATTCAGCAGCCCACAGGCTACCAAAGTGGCACGAACCCCCATCTCCTCAATAGCCACGACATCCCTCAGTTGGGACCAATCCCGCTCTCGCTAGCCGACTGACATCGTGAAAAATGATCACCTGCAACCACATAATACAGTCTTAGGTTAGCCATATTGACCATAAAAAACATTAAAAAAGATAAGTTTTACACCCGTCAGCCTTGCCCCCAAGGCACGGTTGTTTAACTCACAGACGCACACATATGTGCACCTTTTCACCCCACAGGCGTGCACATATACACACCTGTCCACCCCACAGGCATGCATGCAGGCGTGCCTGTCCATCCCACAAGTGCATGTGTGCGCACCTGCTCACCCTACAGGGGCGCCTCCATGTGCCCCTGTCACGAACACAAGCGCGCATCACAACGTGCATGTCCACTACACAATCACGCACCCATGCATGGTTGTGTAGAAAACAGGTGTGCATATCATGCGTGCTTTTGTCCCCCCTATGGGCACACCCATCCGCGACTATCCGGATAACATGCGCGCACCCGTGTGCGCATATTTCCGGATTGCCCGCGCACTAAAGGGCCCACACCCATAAAACCCCCTGTATGGCCCTCTGTACAGGCCCTGCCCATAAATGGAAACCCTACTTCTATGTAGAACGTTAAGACTACTAACCTGAAGCTCTCTTGTCCTGAATCGACTGCCTCGTTCTCCTAGAATCTCCAAATCTCCTCTGAATACCTCTCATCTAGTCACTCTGGCAGCAAGTACAAATGAGGTGGCAATGTGGGCCCTACAACTATATATAGGCCTTTTCGCCAAACTTCCAATCACCATTCCGGGAGCTTCGGGTGTCCATTTCTCGATCCGTCTTCAGCCACAGGATCAACATCCCATCATCTACATCAAGACGGTCCTCGGCCCACTTTTTATCCTTAGCCCCCGGGGTGCCATTTTTTTCATACCCCATCTAGGTATGCATTCTCATGTTCAAAATTATCAAATAAATGCTTGCATGTTCGATTCTCTTCAGATATTGTTCACGTCAGGTATTTGGTTTTCATGTGTGTAGGTACTTGGTCATCATACATCGATGCAACCCCTTTAGGTATATAATCAGCACTAGCATGTAATCATTCCCTTTGAATCTCAATTTCATCTCTAGTCACACCCTCTGACATTTTCCTCTAGGATCCCCATCTCTGACTCTACAGTACCAACACCTCCATTGCATCTTAGGTACTGTCACCCGGTAGCACTCTCCCCCACATGAGTTTTCCCATTCATAGAACCCTTTTTCACTTTGACACTCATGTTGTTTTTTAACCCTTTAGGGATGGGAGTTCCGATAGTCTTACATCATGTCACGAATCAACCACATACTCCTCCTCATTTTTATAGCTTTCCCACTGGAATCCCATATTATCTCTTCAAGGTTCTCTTTTGAATGCACCTCCGCAGTATCATGAACCCTCCATTTCATCCAGAAATCAATTTTTCCCTCTACAAATTTCCCTCCATTTAACCTACCTCATACAGAAACCCACCCATGGGGCCCCCACCCTCCACCAATTCTCCAAGCACATTGCGCCCTAACTGGCCCAACCGTATTACATTGGGGCACCCGTTTCTGTATTTGTACACTCATCCCAAATTATTCTTTATTTATTTGGTAAAATGTAAAAAGCCTTTGTTTCCAACATTTACAGATCCTTTTGTCATCACCTTTGATGACCTTCTTCCCTTTTTGGCAAACACAACCCATGTCACCCTTGGTTGGGGAACTCCTTATCATATACCCCTATTGACATCGTCCATATACTCTGAGTATCCCACAAGCCACTTACCTCTACCCTCTGAGTTTGTTCACTTTGTACCGCCTCTGGCACACCTTATCCCACGTCTTGTTGTCCCCATGACACTTGACCTAGTTGAACGGTTGCAGCCACTTATACTTCACATATAACCCCAACCAAGGGCAGTCTTGAGTCTTCCTACATCTTGACTTCGTCCATGTACCTCCTCCAGTTCCTAACCTTACCTAGTAGATTTCATGAAGCCCTTTGCTTCTTGGAGTCGTGTCCTCCTTTTTGTCGACATCAGCACAGTTTCCAGAAGGGCGATAGTATCTTGACTCTCATTACCTTTCCAATGAAAGGTCTCGGACAACACAAGGAGAACCACAATTGTTCCCTGCTGTCATTGACCCACGTAACATTCGACTTCAACACTTTCTCATGTTACGGTGGGTCTTACTTTGTGACTATTGGATTTATTTCTTATATTTTCCAAAGACCTCTGAATTTGGCTGGGCTATCAATGCCTACAGAATCCATGATATTTCTTACAGATATCACTGCCTACTGTTCAGAGTATGTTCCACCGCAAAATTGTCTTCTTCCTTTATCACAACTGCCCCCAAGGGCACTGCAGTTGTCTACATCAACACACCACTCCTTTTTGAGTTACATGACATGAGCATGGGGCATGCCTGCCTCATTTGTACACAGTTTATTTTTACACACCTTATGGAAGGTTGGGTTCTACAGGCATGGATGATTTTAGGGGCTAAATTTCGTTCATGGGCTAATTTTCCATGGTTTTTCCAAAAACGAGATTCTCTATTTTAAAAATTATTCACCCAAATTCTATAGGATAAAATTATTTTACCTTAAAAATCGCCAAAATTTTATAAAAATATATATAAAATCCTTATAAATTTTAATATTTTTACAAAAATATCGCCAAACATTTATAGTTGGCATATGAAGGATTAGTAAGATTCGCCAAGGTTTCTACATTTTAAAACAAATTCCCATCCTTAAAATCACCCCTATCTACAAGTTCCCTTCTCCCTCCAACGGGTAACTCTTGACACTCCCATTATCTCTCTCTCTTACAATGACACTCTCAGTAGAAGAAACATTGATGAATTTCGACTATACGTATGATCCTAACCTCATCCATCAGGGGGCATCTGTTATCACTGAAATTTTGTCCGCAAATGGTTACAAGAATCCAGCATCATCAAACAGTTATGAGGTCACCCATGGACCAAAATTACCACAAAATAATTTCCAAAAAGGGTCAAAAACTACACAACTAGTGATAAAATTAAAGTGCGCTATGACTACATAGGGTGCGCACACACATGCACAAAACAAAAATGCAGGAAAAGTGCACATGCGCCCGATGTGTGACTGTGGTCGCTAAAAGCCATGCACATATGAGAACAGTGCATTTATGAGATTGGTTGGCCTCCCACCCACTTCTGGTTTAGCTTCCAAGTTGATTTGACACTCAAATCTAGACTGGATCGGACCGGGTGGCTGGTCAAAGACCTAGAAATGCCCTAATTAGCCTCTTTTCACACTACAAGCTAGTTGCAGAATACCTCAAAGAGGTGTTATAAAACAAGGCCATGGGGGCACTTCATTTTCAAGGAATTCAATAGCAAAGTTATGATGCTACTATTCTCTTGAGGAATCCTCTATTCTCATCAAGAGTATACTAGCACCATTACATTGGGCAATCCATCTCACCCCTTGAGTGGATTAGCTTGGAATTATTTCACCATTTTCATTCAAAGTTGTAAGAAGAGCTTATTTGTGTGGGTCCAAGAGCCCTCACTTGGAGGAAGAAGGGACTCATAGTCCTCTTTATTCTTGGTGTTTTATTTCACTGATATAAACCTTACCATTGGTGACATGAGTCTTATTGGTCTTTTTGTTCTTATGTCCCTATGCTCACTAGTTTAGTTGTTATTTTATTTCTTATTTTAATTCTTAGTTGTTATTTTATATTTCTTTCTCTAACCCTTTTCCTTACAACTATCCTTCTTAGCAAACCCAACTAAGCTTGTAAGCACCTCTATTTTTCTCATGTAAGTGGCAAAAGAGGCGCAACACTTGGTACTTCTTGGATCTCCAACTCTGTTACCCTTGCTTGAATTTGTTGGATGGCCTCAATGAGATTCATCACTTGAGCCTCAACTATCTCATGTTCCTCCTGTGCCAATCCTGGCACCGATCAAAGTGCTCTGCCAACCACTTCTTTGAATATAGTCTGTTATGTGAGAAGCTGGTTCTTTTCCCTATTTATCTTTTCTTTGTCCTCCTCAAGCATCACCCAGAACTCATCCTTCGCATTTTCATAAGCAGTCACACAGTACCATGCAACTCGTATTTTCTCGAAGATCTCCTCTTTCTCTTGTTTCAAGGCTTCTGTAGCCTTCTCCTTCTCTTCTTGGACTTGCTGAATTCAAGCCTCTATTGCATCTACAAGTCTTCGAAGTCAGGCTAGCTCATCCCCCAACTTTGCAGTTTCTGACAAGGAAGGCACAGTAGATACTGCGCAGACCGAGCGAATAGATTCTTGTATCTCCTTTAGCTCCTTCTCGATCTTTACATACAGATCTTCATGATTTTCTGTGTATCTCTGCAAGATATCTTTGGACATTTCCTCCATCACTCCACATACTAGATAGATATCATCCTCTGTGAGCGTAGCCTCTAGCTGGGGCTTACTGACGCGGGTCTTCTTTCTTGCTGAGGGTTTCTGTGGAGAAACCTTCCTTTTCTTCAGTGTTTCTGTCTGGGTAGGAGGATCCTTCAGTGGTGTAGCTTCACCTTCACCTTTATTTTATTCTTGTTCCCCTCCTACTTCTTGATTTACTTCATCTCCTTCTCCTCCTGCGGGCAAGCCAGGTGTACTTTCCTCTGAGGCGTTGTCCTCCTCATCAGTCTCTATGTTCTGAAATTCCTCCTTCTTCTTTTTCTTCTTCACACTTGACTATCCTCCATGCTCAAACTGGGTGACCAAGGGGCTTCCTATGATGTCAGGTTCAGAGAGTTATGCATCATCAATCGGTACAAGGAACTCCTTTGGCCACTCCTTCATGATTCATGCCATGTCTTCGTTGGTCAGCTTATAGTAATATTGTAATTCTTCCTTGCTCTCATCCTTGCACGTAGTGATATAAATAAAATGTGGATCCACGTGGAACTTAGTTAGTGGTCTGTATTGGTGCAAGGTGTGTAGAGTCATGCATGAAAATGAATCAATGGCAACCATCAGTTGCTGATAGTAGGCATGGAACACCGCGTTCGACTGCAATTGCTTCGACATGTCATTCATGTACCATAAGGTGGAAAATATAGCTGCCAATGGCTCTGATGATTCAATTTCTGGAAAAGTTGCTCCCTCCAGCATTTTCGAAGCAACAAATGCAATCAGCACGAGTATCCAGCTGAAGTGGACCTCGTATCCTTGATCATGCACTTCATGGAAGTCCTTCTCAAGCTCGTTGACAAGATAACTTTCCCAATTCATTTGCATTCCCTCCACGCATTTTCCTGCGAGGTCCACCACGAACCCGGTGACCTGCATGGGGTGATTCTTTCTTACAATCTTGCCAGCTATGAGTTTTCAAGTGAGTCACACTGCACCATCTTGGATAGAGCCTACCATGTGTTGAATAAATTTCTATTTTTGACACACTAGTTAAGTGGGAGTTAATTGACTAGTTTTATTTGGACTTTCTATTTTTACCATCACTATTATGCATGCATGCATTCCTAAGGAAAGCTAAATGCTTGATTGCTTTTCTTAATTATGGAATTTTTTTCCTTATATATGAGTGTATTCCACTCATTCATTGTATCATATTGATCATGATCTATGTATCAATCATCAGCTCATTGGAGTAGTCTGAATATATTTTCTCATTCTTCCATATTGAATCTCTCTTCCTTTCTTGATAAGCTTTGTTTGTACTTGTTTTAGCTAGATCTCATGTGCAGGTTTCCATGAAACACTAACATGGTATCAGAGCTATGTTGCTTGGAGCAAGCCAGACAAGCCAAAGAATAAGGAAAATCAGAGTTTCGGCAAGCTAAATCTGTGGTCGTACATTTCAGCAGTTATTCCTTCCAAACCGTTATGTTTTTGAGGAAATGACCCTTATTATAAGTAAATCAACCCATTTTGGAAGTGGGTTTTCAACCATTTGGCGAGATTCTTTATCGTTTTCTCAGAAAGTGAGCTGCAAGATAGCCTCCTGAAACTGATACGAATCTGTGGCCGTACCTTTCCACATTCATTGCTCCCAACATTTTACGTTTTGGAGGAAATGACCCATAAGGAAAGTAAATCGACCCATTTTGGAAGTGGGTTTTCAACCGTTTGGCAATATTCCTCATCGTTTTCTCAAAAGGTAAGTCTCAAGATCATCTCCTGAAACTGATATGAATTCTTGATTTCTTAATTTGTCATTTGCAAATTGAGAGTAAATTTTTAGGGGTTCTTGGAATCAATGGGAGATATGGATATGACAACTATTATACAGTCAAACTTGGTGGTAATCCTCACACCATACAATTATTTTGATTGGAATCCCAAGGAAGAATTCCAACTCAGAAGGAAAGGATTGTATAATTTGACGATGGAGATAGAAACAAAACCTACATCAGTGATTGAGAAGATGAGATGGGCGAACCGTAAGGATGATGCCACATGAATACTTCTTGATTTAATCTCCATTTATTTGTGGTTTCATGTTGCCACATGCAAGATTCCAAACAAGATCTGGACCACCTTGGAAGGACTCTTTGGAAAGTAGGATGAGATGCGAGGTCATATGCTTGAGGTAGAGTTGAATACCTTAGACCCTAAAAGTTTTGATAATATACAAGATTTGTTAACTAAATTTAAATCTTTGCTATTAAGCTTGGGTGAATGTGGTATTGATAAGTCTACATAAGAAAAACAACTTATTCTAACAATATTAGCCAAGATAGGACCAGAATACACAGTATATGTCTCCAATTTCCATTCTGGCAGATGTCTTTTTGGAACAAATTGAAAAATGCCTATGTTGGCTCAGTTCATTGAGTCTCTTACACAAGAGCAGACAAAAATCATACATATGGGCCTCATGAAAGATCCCAAAGCACACGCACTCACCATGAAGGATGGAAAAGGGTCATTCAAACAGAATAGGAAGGAGGGATATTCCAAATCCTTTAATGATTCTTCAAGTTCCAAAGACTCTTCAGAGTTCAAGAAGAAGAATAAAGGAAAGCAATGCACTTACTACAATAAACCGAATCCTGAAGAATACACATGCATGAAGAAATAGATCGATCTTATGGCACAATCACTTCAGTAGAACAACCTTGGAAAATTCATTCCAAAGGGATTCAAGAAGAAAAAGGAAGAAGATCATGCACCTAAGAAAGGTAATCATCATGCTCTGGTTGCAATTAATTCCTCATTTGATTAATGGATTATAGATTCTGGTGCATCACATCATATGGCAGCTAAAGATGAAGTTTTCTCTTCTTTGAGTCCATGCTCAAGACCCCCTATTCTCATGGGGGATGATACTCCAGTAGCAGTAGCAGGAGAAGGGAGAGTGGAACTCCACAATGGCATTTTTGAGAATTTTTTACATGTTCCAAATATTTCTATGAATATTCTCTAAGTTTATCAGATCACTCAGAAAGGAAAAAGGTTGAATTTACATCAGATTCAATTTTAGTAATTGACATGCATGACAATTCCATTATTGCAATTGGTGAGGTGGATCACAAGTCAAGGTTGTATAAATTCACTAAGTTTTCTGATGATGACTCCCCTATTCTACTTACACATAAGGAGAGTACGTTGCATGCACCTCCAGTGCAACATGCATATACTCTTGTTCGTCCATCAGTTTTTGACATCAGAGATGATTCCATACACTCAGATTCTGTACATGGAAATAAGCAGGTAGTACATCCCAATAAGAAGCCAGTGTCAAAGATTCAGCATATGCCCAAGAAGGAACATACCACAATTCAGGCAGCAGGAAACCTTGCAGGGAATCCATTGGATTCAAGGATGACTCGATCTCAGCATGAGGAGACTTCTCATGTATTTTCAGCTTCAAAACCTACAATGCCCATACATTTCTATATGGTTCAATCTACTGATCCACAGAACTACAACAATAGGGTTGTGGGAAATCCATTATGGCAAGCAGCCATGCAGAAGGAGTATGAATCACTCCTATAGAACTAGACTTGGAATCTGGTTCCACATCCACTAGAAAGGAATATTTTTAGGTGCAGATGGGTCCACAGGATCAAGAAGTAAAAGGCCCGACAGATTCCCAAAAGACTTCATCATGTCCATAAAGATTTTTACATCTTCATGAAGACTTTCAATGAGAAGAAGTTTCAGACTTTGCGGGATCGTCTTGTAGTGAAGAACACAATTGCCTAGCAGCTGTCATTTTCTTCTTTTGATACATTTTATTTTGAGGGGGGGGGGGAGTTGTTCCCACGTGGTTTTCCCTATTTCCTCACTTGTATTCAATGTTCATTAGTTGCATTGTACATGAGTACCTAAAATGGCCTAGTAGTCGGGACTCATTTTTTACTCCATAGTGATGTTTAGGGGGGGTGTTGGATAAATTTATATTTTTGACACACTAGTTCAGTGGGAGTTAACTGACTAGTTCTATTTAGACTATCTATTTTTACCATCACTATTATGCATGCATGCATTCCTAAGGAAAGATAATTGCTTGATTTATTTTCTTAATTATGGAATGCGTTGCTCTATATATGAGTGTATTCCACTCATTCATTGTATCATATTGATCATGATCTATGTATCAATCATCAACTCATTGGATTAGTGAGAATATATTTTCTCATTCTTCCATATTGAATCTCTCTTCCTTTCTTGATAAGATTTGTTTGTACTTGTTTTAGCTAGATCTCCTGTGCAGGTTTCCATGAAACACTGACACCTTATAGCCTCACTTTCCCTTCTCAACTTCACTGCATGCCTCCTTGATGTGCTATGTTAGGAAGCGATCTGAGGTCTTCCCTGGGTAGAACTATTGAGGGTCAGATCCCTGCATGCTCAATCATGTGATCAAGTGGATCAGTGTTGGATCCACAGTAATCCTCCTATCGAGCCAAATATATACATCATGATAACACAACAAGAGGAGTTTAACGCAAGCATTAATCTCCTGATGTCCTCCAAATTGAGGAATATTCATGATGTTCAGTATCGTGGATTGTGCCAACTTAATCCAAGGCTAGGAGACTATGTGAGGCTTCTTCCTAGTTGTCTTCATCAGGTATCTATGAGGTGCGAGCATGGTGTAGTTATTTCTATCACTGAGATTAAAATCACTATTCTTCAAGGATGGGATCTGTCCCAACTGGCTTCCAACTACGTGTATACCCTTAGGGATGTACGTGGTGATCAAAGTGTACTCGTAGTCCCATGGGATGCTGTCACGGTTAACCATGCCAGTCAAAGGTGAGATATAATCTGGTAAGATCGACAGTATTTTCTTCACATTAGCTAGATTGTCATGATCCTTACTTCGCTTCTCAGTCGCATGGTTAGCACGGTTAGAACGTTGTGCAGTCGAAGGGGAAGCCTACAGTCCCCTAGTTGACGATGTCTAAACACATTCATACATATATCTATCAGCCATAAACTTCTTAAGGACCTTTTCGATGGACTTCTCTAACTCGGCCTGTTCACCCGACATTCTTTCTTTAAATGGACAGGTCGGGGTAGGCGAATGGACAGATGGAGTAAAAAATGGATGGCGAGGTCTAGGTTCTGAAATCACAGTTTGACACATAATCAAATCTATGATAGCTTAGTTAATCATGGATGGAAAAAGGTGGTCATGATGAAATGACCAATGTGTTAAATAAGCGAGCATTGTAACGGATTTTTCTAATGGACAGGAATGCTTCCATTAATGTGAATCAGTTCATTATGGCACGGTCTCAACGTCCCAAGCACGGTCTATTCGCCCATAAATGTGCGTCCTAGCCATTCTGATCCATTGTTCTAATGGTCGGGGCGCCTCCAACGGTCATATAGCTTCACTAGGTCGAAGTCCTATTCTGCATGGTTCTATTGTTCCAGCGAGGTTTAGGGCCTGCAAGCCTACCTTCTATGAAGTTTTCTTTGTAACTTCCTGTAGTTTTCCAACTTGGCTTTCTTCTTACTGGGCTTCCTTTCCTTCTTTCATGTGATCTGAGTCTCTCTAACTATTTCTGGATTTCTCTTTCCATTCTTATTCATATCTTCTCCTAGCTCAGTAACTTTGCACTGTTGAGGTGCTCTCAAAGGGTTCGAAATTAATATCCCTTCACTTACCACTTCCTAGATGGATATAATTTCTTCTTGCATGGATAGGTCCTTCAAACCTTCTTGAATTATTTCAACTTTGACACCTAATTCTATTGCCTTATGTTGCTTCGACTCAACTTCTCATTCTCTTATCAGTCGATCTATCTTTCTAGAGATGAAATCCCTTAGTTCTTGCTTTTTTTTTTTTTTCTGTAGATTTTTCTTTTGCTTTCCTTCTGATATGATCTTTCTCAATCCAAGTCTTACCTAGAAAAAGTGGGAAAGGGGTGTTGTTCTCAACAAACTTAATGACTTCAAATTCCTCTTTATTCGATGTTCCATGGATGATAATAGGTATGTTAGTCACTCTTCCACACAGGGTTATCATCTTTCCTTTGAATAAACCTATCCCTCCCAGTGAAGGTACTATAGTAGGCTTTCCAAAAATTTCCCAAGTGCTTTCTGTCATAATATTCACTTGTTTTTCTTCATGCAAGACACAGTCTATGTCGAAGTCTCCTATTCTTGTATCTATGCGTTGTTTTTCTTTCATGATCTCTAGTAAACTGACATCTTTGTGATCATCCATTACTTCTTTCAATTGTTCTAATGGAGTATGGACTTTCTCTGATTCTTTCCCTTGATGATTCTTTAACATGCTCTTATTTTCTTGTCTCGTGCTCATTTGTTCTACTTTAGCAATCATTCTTGGACAATCCTCAACTTCATGACCAACAACTTTACAACAAAGACAAATAGGACCTGCACCAGGGCATTCCTTAGAAATATGCCCCAGTCTTCTGCAGTTATGACATAGGGTTAATCCTCTCTTTCTCTTGTAAGTTCCCCAACTTCTCTTGTACTGTGCGCTAGGATAATAGTGCTGGACCTGCAATCTGCATATATTCTTTTTGGGTTCCTGCATCCTCTTGTTAGTCCAATTTTTTTTCTATGCATAGAAATAACATATCTTTCTCTATTTATATCAAATTTATTCAGATCAACTCTTTCTTCTAACTGTACCCTAGCTTTTAGACTAGGAAAAAATCTATCAAACATACCGAGATTCATGCTTTCGAAACAAAAATTTCTACTTATCTTACTCTATCAAAGTGAAAAATTTTACCTCTTTCAAGATCTTGCCTCTTGTCTTTAGAACAACTTACTCTCTTGGCACAAAGCTTCGCAATTCAAGTAGAGTATTGCACACTACAACAATTGATCTATGCACAGAGCTTCAATTTTCTTTACTTCAGTTCCCAGCAATCACAGTTTCAGGTCCCGGTAATAGAACCATGTTAAGAACCAAATATCAATATAGCATAGAAAAACCTCAGAATAAGTACTCAACGCCTTGAAAAAAAGAGAATTTCAGATAATAAGCCTCTTCAAGTGGGTAACCTCCTTTTACTCCACATAAATTTTCAAGTACAATATGATTCCAAATTAAAATGTCTCCTTGGTATATATAGGAGACTAGGAGGTATAATTAAAACTAATGAGATAAAGCTGACATAAATAAAATAACGTTACTAATGTAATATGCCCCAATTAAGGGGTAATGAGCCAATATTAGGTCTTAACATGCCCCTCCCCTTGAGACAAGTGTTTTCCGCAACACTTGAGTAACTCTAGATGCTTCTATATAAAAGACTCATCTTCCCAAGTGGAATCTTCAACCGACATTTTCCTCCATTTAATGAGATACTCTAAAATGGATCTATTCCTCAGCTGGTGAATTCTTGTGTCAGTGATGGCTTCAGGCTCCAATATGATTTTTCCTTCCTCATCAAGTTCTGGAAATATAGTTTGAACTAGGATCTTGTCACCTATAACCTTCTTTAAGAATGAAACATGGAAAACTGGGTGTACTCGTGAAGATGCAGATAACTCTAATTTGTATGCCATAGTACCAATATTTTGCAACACCTTATAAGGGCCATAGTACTTTGGTGATAATTTATTATCCTTCTTGGCTTGCTTGAGGGACATATGTTTGTATGGTTATAGCCTTAAAAATAATCAATCCCCTACTTCAAAACTTCTTTCACTACGATGTTGATATGCTTGTTGTTTCATGCGATTCTGTGCCATGGTCAGATTGTCCTTTAAGATTTGGAGAAATTTTTGTTGATGCTCGATGTGATCTTCCAATGCTTGAATATTAGATTTTTCTTTTAGAGAAGAAGTGATGGAAGGAGGGTGGTATCCATAGAGTGCCATAAAGGGTGTCATTTTTGTTGTAGTATAAAAGGAAGTGTTATACCACCATTATGCCAAGGGTAACCATTTGAACCATTGTGTTTGTTTATCAGCGACAAAGCAATGAAGGTAGCCTTCCAGACATTTGTTCACTATCTCAGTTTTTCCATCAGATTCGGGATGATAGGATGAGCTATGAGCCAATTGAGTACCCAAACAAGAAAATAATTTTGTCCAAAAATGTTCAGTGAAGATGGGATCTCTGTCACTTACAATAATCTTTGGGCTTCCATGTAGCTTTTGAACTGTCTCCATGAATGCAGTGGCAACTGTACTAGCTTTGAAGGGATGAGAGAGTGCACAAAAGTGTGCATACTTGGTCAGCCTATCAATAATCACCATGATGACACTCTTTCCATTAGACTTCAGTAACCCTGTGATGAAATCCATGGAAACCTCCTCCCAACGCTGACTTGGGATGGCTAATGGTTGTAAAAGACCTAGGGTCTTAATTGTTTCCACCTTATTTTGTTGGCAAACCAAACATTTTGCAACAAACCTTTGAACATTAGTTTTAAGGCCATCCCCAAAAAAATCCTTCTTGACTCTATGGTAGGTTTTCAAAAATCATGAGTGCCCTCCTACTAGAGAGTTGTGCAATTCCAATAGTACCTTTTGTTTGAGTTGGGAATTCTTACATAAATATAAGCGATCTTTGTACCATAGTGAATCATTTTTCCATGTAAATGTATCTGATGCACTGGAATCCTGCTGCAACCTTTGAATGAGAGTCCACACTTTTTCTTCATTCTTCCATTCATCCCTTGCTTCTATTATCCAATGGGGTTGGATGATCGAGATAGCATAGAGAAAGGCCTCAACATATTCATCCTTTCTTAAGAGTGCATCTTCCACAACATTTTTCTTCCCCTTTTTATAGACGATTTCAAAATCATAACCCAATATCTTGGTTACCCATTTTTTTTGTTCTTCTAAAGATAGTCTTTGTTCCAAGAAGTATTTAAGACTATCATGATCTGTTTTGACCTTGAAG